>JAGVSQ010000768.1:0-34782 GCA_022683975.1 Rhyacophila evoluta
TTAAAACTGGTAAACTTCCATATGTGAGTTTACCAGTTTTAAATAATTCAGAATATATGTATATAAATAATGTCAGGTGATACGATAAAACTATATCACAATAAATTCGTAAATTACCATACTAGACCATTTTTTCAGAGTTTTACGGAATGAGTTTGAATGGGGTCAGGAGTTTTATTTAATTAAGCTCTGAACAATATTTCATACTTCGAAAATATCTCTTGAAATAAACCGTATTTCAATTCCCCCATAATAGTAATAAACACATTTAGATTAAACAATTACAATAAAGTCTGATATTAAAAAAAAATCATGTTATAGTCATGGAAAGTACTAGGAAGAAATCAGTTGCAAGCTAAAATTTAAATGGTATACACCAATAAGTTATACCATGTAGCTATGAAAACATTTACATTAAATATAAATTTAATTAAAGAGTTTATTGAAAACATCAGACTATATACGAAATTAATTTAAAAGTGAGGTGCAACTGAACATTCCCTATTGTTACATATATCAATTTAACAACAAATTAATATTGAATATCTATGATTATTTTTTTATGAAATTCTATTTCATAATATATAGGCACGTATTATAATTATATTTCTGAGAAACACATAATTTCGATCCAGCCGATGCTTAGTAATAAATACTACATTTGACATTAAATAATCACCTTTGGTGGAAGGCCATAATCATCACACTGCAGTGTGAGAAAGACACAGAACTCATTCTGCACTACTCTAAACTCGTGGAAAAAAATTTATGAAATAGTTATACCCTAGTCACGCTACACAATAAAGTGCCGAAATGGAATGTCTTTGGAATGTGAGAATCTTAAAAATGTTTACTTAAGTTTTATCTAAACTAGTGCTCCATAAATAACAAGATCTTGTATAAATAAAGTCCATACAAAATATCTAAATTTACCAGTATAATTTTATAAATATTTAACATGAAATAATGTAGTCAGTTCAAACTCGGTTAGCTGCGTTTGCTACGACGGTGGCGATTTTGGTGGCAGAGTCTCCCATCAATATACTGCGGTGATTGCCAGGCAACGGATGGATATCCACAGGTTTTTTGCAGAGCTGAAATAGATGATAATAGTATTATAAAGACATATAGAATTAAATATGATGGTATGTCAATAAAAACTAGCTTTTACTAATTGACAATTAATGTTGCCGCCAGTTGAACTGATTTTCTTAGGAGAAAAGCATATAATTTTGATAATGAATTCATTATCACGGATTGCCATTACAACAGTTTTATTTAAAATAAATACACGGATATCCTATGTGTCATGAGCTGATAATTCTTAGTTTTCTTTTTAAAAAAACATTCATTTGCATCTTTGCATGAAAAATCAAGTCTTTGTGCCAAAATTAATGTGAGCAAAATAATACAGTATCCAAAAAACAATTTTATTTCTGGAAACAGCCAGATTTAATTTAAAATATTTGAAAAAACAAAAAAAAATATTCGATCAGATTTACTTGGTGGTAGAACTCCATATTTAAATATTTGGATAAATTTATTAATGGCGTTTTGGTTGTCATATCGGCAATACCAGAATTTATAACTTTTTATACTGACAATTAAAATGAAATTGCGACCGATAATGGCACTTACTGGTGTCAGTCCATAGTCATTTCCAAGTGTAACAAAGTTGTCCTTGGCAGAGAGGAGAGTAACGTGCCCACTGAATGTCCCTGAAGGTTTGTATTGATCGGCTACTAAGAGTTTGTGGTAAAAGGATTTAGCAGCTTCCGCCAGTTGTGCGGCAGGGAATGGAGTGTGAGTCTTCAATAAGTCTGTTGTGTATAAAACCCTGTCATTCCAAGACTTAAGAGATTGCATTTCGTCAGAGAGCTGAAATAGAATAATCAAAGCAGTGATATCAAGAATTCTATACATTACATTTATTTTTTAAATTGTCATAAGTATATAGAATAGATATTTATACCTTGGCTTGGTCCACATCCTTGAAGAGCATAGTGAAATAACTAAGTGCATCGGATTCATTAGTTGCTTGTGTTGCGTTTATTCTCTTAGCTTTATGGCTTCCAGTATGGGTGGCGACATATGATGGGGATCCGTCGATCAAAATAAGTTCTACCTTTTCACCGACCTAAAAAATAATAAAACAATGATTTTAGGACAAAATTTATAATATTTTGGTAGCTTATGAATAATGGTTTAAACAAAACCATTGAATGGATGTACACAGTACTGATAATTAAGTAGGAAAAAGAAAAAAATATAGTAATCACCTTTTCTAACTGTAAAGACATTTCGAATGCAACACATGCACCAAATGAGTATCCAGTGAGAACATAGGGACCTTTAGGTTGTACAGTTTTAATTTGCTTATTGTAATATTCTGCAAGAGTAGCCATAGAGTCCAAAGGAACATCTTTAGTGCATTGTAAGCCATAAACGGGTCTTGAAATCTCCTGTGCCACAGTCTTGAGTAAATCAACTACACCTTCAATAGGATGAACCTAAAAAATAAAAATTCTCTATTACTACAGACATCTGCCTCATGACATAACACATATAACCAAAATCTACATATAATGTTAAAACAAAATCACCATAGGATATACAAAAATCTGTCACCTTATTATTTAAAAAAAAAATACTGAATCACATTAACATTCTGTAAGTCACATAAGGTTGAACGATTGGTTAACTTAAGAAAAATCCTACGATTGTAGAGATCCATCTGCTACACTTATGGGGCGGACTTTAGCTGCTTAAAATTATCATTGATAAACAAAACCAAGAAATATAAGAAATTCTTATATTACAAATGTGAAAGATGGAAAACAACTCTATGTGACAATTAATGCATGTTTAAATAATTCAGCATGTTGGCAATGATATCATTGAAACTCGATTTACAAGTCTTCAATTAAATTGATTTAATATTAATAAATTATATAAGCAAAAACTTTCATTTAACTCTTGACAGTACGTATAAATACAATATGTGATTTAAAACAATGCTTACCACAAACACCGGATGTTCTTTGGTATTACTGGGTGCCTTTGATGGTAGATTGACGAGCACCTGTTTTGGCATAAGTTCCCCATTAGAAGAAATGAATTGTGCTTGGACATTATTTGAATTTCCGTTTGTTTCGGCCTTTTCTAGCTGGACATCTGCTGTGACTTCACCACCACCTATGAACAAGTAACAACATTATTCTAGTCACCATTTTATTGATGAGTGTAACAATACAAAGTGAAAAGGTCAATTTACAAATCAAATTTCAGCATATTCACCATCAGCTGGCAAATATAACATATTTTATTTTTCCAAAAAAAAAAAACTATAACTCATAAATTTAATTAGTAACATTAATATACCCATTTCTTGGAGTTTTCCGAAAGTTAGATTTCTTATTTCTTGAACACCCAAAACTAAATCATAATTCCTCTCAAGAGTTTGCTTAATTTCTGCTCCCATCAAAGAGTCCATACCGAGATCAGCTAAGTTTGCGGTGACAGGAACTTTTTTGGCATCCTTTATACCTATTAAGATAATAAAAGAATATAGAAATATATAGAATAAGAAAGATAAAAGAAGTGCTCAATTAACATTTTCAAAATATTTTTTGATATCTATAACAATTTAATGCAAAGATGAAAAAATAAATTTACCAAGAATATTAGCAACGGCCTGAACCAGGTCTTGTTGGCCTGCGACGGCTTTGTTACGGTGCTTGTCCGCCAACACCATGGAAGCAAGGACGGGATGTGGAAGATGGAGCATGGAAGACATGGCTACCAGACAAGAGGCCATCCTCTGCGGTAGAGTTCCTCCCACCACAGTTTCATTATCACCCATTGTTTCCAAGACGAGACCCACATCTCCAATAGCTCCCCATTGAATTGCCAAACCTATCAAAAATACGAATTAAATTTATTCGATACATTTATATGCATACTTTTTTATTTATTGTATATATCCACTTCAATATTTTATGAAAAGCAGCTTTCAGAAATAAATGTATTAGTAACTATCGGTGTTGAAAAATCATTGTTACATGAAATAAGATTTTAAACTGCATGGAGAATCTTTTTTTGAAGAAAATTATTATATAAATATTATGTTGCTCAAGTTATTGTCCCTTTATTATTCAAAACAATTTGTTAGATTCAAAAAATAAATAGTACCAAAGATTTTCTTATAAATGCTGTACTATCTATTTTCTACATATTATGTAGAGCCTATAATGCTAACAAATGATCTTAGAAGTTTATACCTGGGAGTCCTGCAGCCTGTCTGGCCTCACAAATCCTTTCCATGGCAGAATTGGCTAAACCATAATTGGCCTGGCCAGCATTACCTCTGCCGCATGACACACTGGAAAAGGCTACGAAGTAGTCAAGCGTCTGACACAGTTTACGAGATGCCATATCCAAATTCTTAGTACCTGAGAATACATTTAAAAAATATTAGAATGAAACTAGCAGTTGGTTAACGAATAAACTTTTCAAACCTGGAAACGAAAACATCACTTCTGCAAACATTATACTCTATTGAGATATCAGAAATTATAATATAATGTACAATAAAAAGAGGATAAACTAATAATCAATAATTCTGTAGGCTATTTAATATCCAAATACTCTTCCTTACAATAGTAAGATTGGATTAGTTCATATTTTAATTTACTTTAAGACAAACTTGACATATTTGGTTTTTTAGAAGATATATTGTGTGATTTAGCATAAGTTGAAAATAAGTCTATGAAATCTTTATTTAATATTTTAATACTCTATGGTGAAGTTTAAACTATTATCAATATGGACAATAATCGTTCAATCTAGCATCTTTTTTTAAATTCTTCATTATACGATTTGATGTTACTGTAAATATTCCTGTCATATTAAGATTGTTCTTAATCGTACACAAAATATTGTAATTACCATCGACTTTTGGTTTGCAGACAATTTTAAAGTCAGCCTCAGACTGGTTCTCCATGAAAGCGTCTCTCAGCACTACAGCTAAATTGAATATTCCACCAACGGGTCCCAGTTGATTCGCTTCCTTGAGAAGTCTCTCGGCACCGGCGAGAGTGGTAATATCGGCAGTTGAAATTAATACTTTCACACCATTCTCTCGCCACCTGTAAAAATAATTTTTGATACATTACATATTTTCTATTTCTATTTCCATTATTCGCATTTCCAATGATAGTAACATAATTATCAAGACATGGATGAACCTTCAGCAACTCACTCAACTCAACAGAGAAAACCAAAAAAGGTTCAAAAGAAAAAATTACCTTCTAACACAGAGGGATTGATATCCTGTTTTCAGACCGCTGCGAGAAGTCAAAATTAGTTTTGTGGCGCCTCGTGTTACCAACCATTGGCCGAGTTCCAAGCCGAAGCCTCCAAGACCACCTGTAATAGGAAAATTTATTAAATTCATTTATTGATGCCTAAAAATGCAGATTTTAAATTATGTAAAATAGCAAGGTGTTCCTTTATTTTTCCGAACATTATTAGATATTTCACAAAAAAGGCGGTCATAAATTTGAACATATTTTAAACTTTTTTAAGCATATTTAATATGACAACTACAAACATCTTTTTAACCACAGAAGTCTTGATTTACAGCTTAAAAGAGAGCAGTTCCAAATAATAATTTAAGATGTATTTATTTCACAGACGATGAAAATATTTTACATGAAGTTATTCATGGAGTCTTTTAGAACATTGTATGATTGTTGATTTTTTTTACCTGACAATACGTAGGATTTATCAGAATGCATGTATGTCCTGGGCATTGCAGATACCATTTTAGTAACAGGCTTGCACACACAGTTCTTACTCGTTTCTTCGGAACGAATCTTCAGAAGCACTTTGCCGATGTGCTTTCCTGTGGCCATGAATCTGAAAGCCTGTTCAATCTGCTGCTCTGTGTAAACGTTCAATGGCAGGGGCCTTACAGCTCCGCTCTCCATTCCCTGGGAGACCAGTCTTACAACTTCTTTTTTATCTGCACTGTCTGTATCAAACAGGGCATCAAGCAAGATTCCATGGAAAGTGGTATTTTTCAAAAACACAGCCATACCCTGTAAAAAAACAAACAATTTTTAAATCCATGCATTGTTATATAGAAACGAAACATAATAATTTGAAAGAGAAAATAAAATAAGCATCACAATTCACACAAAATTTCGAAGTCAAATGGCAGTAAAATTTGAGGCCAAAATTAATTTACAGATTCAAAAATATTAATTCATTGTTAAGACCATTATTAAGAATACAATCAATAATAATATCATATTATGATAGCTCTGCAGATCTTTAAATCATAAAATTTATATTACGTTATATTTATTGAGATAGCAAATGAATCAATATTTAATAACACTTTGACTGCAAGGTACACGAGTCAATGAAGGGTTTTTTCATACCATGATTAAGCATCTATTGTTCAGGTGAAACATAGTATAATATTTACCAGAGGGTTGTTATTGGAAAGATCGTATTTTCCAATCTCGAGGAACCGGCCACCAAGGGCGAGACACCTGACGGAAGCTTGCAACTTGTCTTCAGCTAACGAATTAAGAACCAGATCAACACCTCGTCCTTCTGTTTGATTCATAACCATTTGCTCGAAGCTCGTGTCACGGGAATTGCCAATATTTTTATCTGTCAACTTTAACCATTTCAAATAACATATTAGTAATGATATATTATTACACATAAACATTTTTTTATAAATAAAAGCATATTATGTGAAATTATCTATCAGTGGTTTCTTACCTGAGGGAATGTTTTTTTGAGGAAGTCTCGTTTTTCTTTTGTGCCGACAGTGGTGAAGACAGTAACACCCATGTGCAAAGCAATTGAAATAGCTGCTAAGCCGACGCCTCCTGTTCCTGCATGAACTAAAAGTGATTCACCATTCTTCATACCTCCTCGAACCAGAAGAGCATAATAGGCCTGTAGAAAAATAATTATTTATTGACTATGTAATAACCAGCTGCTAATTGTTTGTTCAGTTCAAAAATGACATCAGTTCTTAAGCAAGGTATATAACAATTTTACTTTACGAAGAAAGCATATGGACCTCTACAGATTTAGAATACAAACGTTTAATGGTCAATAATCGAAACAAATACATTAATTTACATTCTGTTCTGTCTTGCGAGGTTTTATGGAATGAAAAAGTGTGATTCATCAATCTATGAAAAAAACAATTTAAATGATTGTAATGCGTGTGAAGTCTGTTATTTTCAATTAACCTGCATCGATCTCAAACTACGTGCTATAATAATAAACAGAATTGAATGACTTCATAATTCTGCTCTTTAATGACATTTGATACAGTACTTCTTCAACTGCATATATTATACAATAAAACTCATACTTAGATTATAATGTCCGTCAACATACCGTCGAATAGACAACTGGGATAGTAGAAGCTTGTTCAATAGACCACTTTTCTGGGACATTCCACATGAAACCTTTATCAGCGATGAGTGTTGTGGCCAAGCCCCTAGCGGCCACCATCCCCATGACTCGTTGTCCTTCATCAGTACGGCCAGCAAATTCCAATCCCAGGATGCAATCCTAATCAAGATATTTTATTATTGTAATATTTCTTTACTTTATTCACAACACGCCATGTTTGTTTTGACATGTTTGTATGGAAATCATACAAACCGCTCCGCAATCGTGACATCTGATTGGTCAGTTACATAGAGAGGATTTTGCAAATCATTATTTTTGTTTGGAGCAGGTTTTGCAGCATGCCTCAATAATTAGTTTAAATTTCTAATGAAATAGGATGAAATTTTCAACACCCAATGGTAGCTGTTGCGATATAGCACTATTTTATTAAAAAATCAGACAGAGTGGGTTTTGCAATTTGGCGACTTTGATAAAAAAAAAAATGAATTTATATTATAATTTACATTTTCTCATTTCCTTTGATCTTAAATTACTGTTTTTTTGTCTATAACATAGTAAGTTAACATACCTGCCCAGCCAAGTCTCCAGGTAGAGCATCTGGGGGTAGCTTTCCTGTAGCCAACATAATATCACGGAAATTAAGAGGGGCATAATAAACATGACACAACTGCTCGTTGGATTTTAATTTTTCTTCTTGGAAGTAAGTGAGCGGGCCTTCTATCCATTTCAGACTGGAAAGGTCACCACGTGCCAGTGCATTAATGTAAGCATGTTCCACCTATGAAAATAGAAATAGCACACCGGTTAGACTGAAGAAAATTGCAATATTTCTATAGAATTAAATTGATTCATATGCCCTATTCATAATCACATATTCTTTTTTTTAGCATGTCCGCTGTGGAGCATATAAGAATCTCCACAATATGACTCATGACTAAAAAAAAGACAATTCACAAAAATTGGTTGTCAGCCAATTTCACTAAGTCCCGAATATTTGGATTTTAAAAATCCAGCAATAGTGGAATTCAAACTACAATTCTCATGTATAAAGTGCGCACGCTTACCTCTTAGCCACCGGAAAGACATTACTGCAGTAGCTATACTGTCAACTTTAGCAATGCAGTTTCAGTCTTTACAAATACATCATCTCTGAATATAGTAAAAGCTTTATCTATAGTTTTTGTTATTTGACTAAATAACAATTAAGTTTAATCTAATTATCTTAGTTTGGTAATGTTAGAAGATACTGCCATTCGCCAATGCTAATTGTATATGGTTTAATTAAAGTAACAAAAAAAATAATAGGAATTTTACCTGCAGAGTAGCTGATTCCGTAGCCTGGTCCAATCGAAGATGTCTGAATGATCCCCAAGCACCATCCTTGTAAACATTCATCACAAAGTCTTTCTTCATTTGATTCTTATAGAGATTAGATGTTAGGCTGAACTTCTCCGACTTTTTGTCTTGGACAAAGTAAAGACGCACATTGTTTCCACCAGATTCTTGCTTGATACAATTCACCATGCCGATTACACCAGTAGTTTCTTCTCCTTCGCAGGTTAAATAGATCATCTTCCCTTCCTTTTCACTCAATTCCAAAGCATTCTTAACATCTTCGACCCAATTGAAGTTATTTTCGGTTATTTTAATGACGATGGGATTAACTGGAAGTTCAATGTTTTTACGTAACAACACATACACATTAGTTTGGGTAGTTTGGACAGAAATCAAATCTAACTGCACATTTTTGAATATGCTCATATTTTCTTCATTATTCAAGCAACCGTGAATCTCTTCCAGCATTATAATACCTCCAGGTAGTAAGGAGTCAGCCATATTTTTCAGTACAGTGCTTCCATGACGTGTCAGAATATCGACACCCACAGCTAAATGGCAGTTTTGATCAGGAACTGTCATTCTAATGTCTTTATTAGCTGCTTTGATAGAGAGAGGTTCTAGTGCAGCAGTAAATGGAGCAAGTGGTTGAGTTGTTACAACAGTAATATCTGTGCGTAACATAGGTTCTGATTCTAAGATATCCATGGTAATAGGGCTGAGTAGCGATTCTACTGGTCTATCAATGACAACTTCCATTATTTTCATCTTGAATAAACTTGTGTTTTCCAAAACCACTTGCAAACTAGCTGTTAAGGCATCCATTCTCGATACTTCTTTAGAGTTATTAATATAAGGGAGGAACATATACTTTTCCAGTTTGGGGGGAGCCTGAGTCTGCTGTCTGCGTGGTGCCAAACTTGTCTTAACACCTCGTAATTCTATGCCACCAGATTTGACAATATTAACGTTCTTATACCAGTAAACGGGTAATGTTGTTCCTTCCTCCAGCTCTTCTACAATAGACAAATGTTTTTTTGGGTCAATGATTGCCCTTTGAAGTCTGGTAGGCAAATATAACTCCCTGGTTGGTACTCCAATAATACCAAATTGAAGCATGGTGTCAATGAACGAGATCCAGTTTTCTTCCCAGTTTAGGGTACCACTTGTTCCATAATTATCAGCTGTTTTTATTCCACGGAAAATACCCGCATAGTCATATCCACGAAGCCTGTAAACATATTGAAAATACTGGATTAATAAATTGGAATATAGCACAAACAATTTCGATTAATATATCTATTCTCAAGAGTTTGTAATTGTACACATCTATTTCAATAAATAAAATCATTTTTTTTCTATACAAATATTAATTTTCATAACTATCTCCCAGAAACACTCTGCTGACCTATCTTTTTATTCCTTCTCATGTGGTTGACAGATCTCAATTATATGTTTACTTAATTTAACTCCCATTTCTTTTACATTACAGATATTTGAGTTGTGCAAATACTAATAACCACGAACCTAAGATCTTTGTAGATATCGGGAGCCACGAGAGGTAGTATGTCACCACCTTCCGCTTTAGTGGCTGGAGGGCTTAAGTCGAGCTGCTCCTTGCTCACATCATCAGGAACGTATATCCTGCCAGATACTGTCAAAGTTCCACCTTCACAAATTTCAAAATCACCATTACCATCAAATACATTCACCAAGAACTTGACGGAGCCCTCTTTTGGCATTATGGTGGCTCTGTGAAATTGTACATTCTCCAGCACAACTGGCATTTCATCAAAGTTTTGATTCCTTAGTTTGGCAAGAGTTTTCCACGCCAATGTCTGTAAATATTGAATTAATTAATTAAATATGTACATATATATATATATATATATATATGTCACTTTTAATTGCTTTAAAAACATCAAAATTCACATAAATTAACCATTCTTTTAGTGGAAGGATTAGAGTGATTGCAAATATTGAATAAACTTAGAAGTTCAAGTTATAAGATTACACTCACCAAATATCCAGTAGCTGGGAATAGAACACGTCCGTCAATTGTGTGCCCAGCGATGTAACTATCCTCAGGCTTACTTAAATCTACTTCTATTATAGTTTCTCCAGATCTTTGTCCTACAAAAAGAAGTTGATACTCAATTTGAATAAAATTGAAAAGCTTTTTTATAATATGCCCAAAATACAATATTAAATTGTTAAATATATGAATTTTCACAATTGTGAATTGCATATTTCAAAAAGTATTTATTTAAACCTTCAGCTAATGAAGTTGACTATAAAGTAAAATGGTGAAGATTAAATCATTTTTATATGACAAATAAAAACTTATTCGATACATTATAATAAAACTTATTGTATCAACCATTTGATAATTTAGAAGTGATTTTATGACTTTAAAAAGATATATAATTTGTAATTAAACAGTTAGAGATAAACTACCAAAACAATTTAGAAACAGAATTCGCATGACAGCTTAGAGGCTAAGTCACAATTTCTGTGCTATAAAATATGTGCTAATTTCATTAATACCATGAGACATGTTTTGGCAAATTATACAATTATTGTAAGGGTACTTTTTTTCAAAAACTAACCTTTCTGGGAGAAGTTTGCTACATTCCATTCCTGTCCATGGTCCCACTTAACGAGAGATGCAATCATAGGAGTTCCACGGCTAACTGGATAAGATACAGGCCGGTACATTTTGGATATGTTTGGTTCTGCTCCAGATCCATATAATCTTAAAAGAAAAATTATTAATAATGATAGCGACTGCAATTAAAACCAAATCTCTATTGTGTTCATGGAAGTTATTTTCAATACATATTGTGTACATGAGAATGTAAAAAAAAATGACCAATTATGCCAAATGGATAAAGATAATGAAGCAACATGAGAATTATAAATGTACAAAAATAGTTTTCGTGAAGGCACTGCATGTTGATATCCATGTTTAAAAAATATGTACGAGTAAATACGTAAGAAAGAAACACTATCTACATTATCATTAAAAACGTAATCTCGATACTGAAATATGGTGGGTAGTAGCCATTAGATTCAACCAAATTTGAAGCTGATTGCATTCTTATGTATAATATATGTTACGACACTTACTTTCCAAGACTGGATAGGAAGAACATAATATTATTTTCATGATCTCTCTTCATGAGGCCAATATTTGTGCAGCCTTGAGGTAGAGACCTCTTCAGAACAGCTTGCAGGAGGCAATGCGGGGCGATCTCAATGACGATGGCGTCACTGGGCACATGCTGTAGAGCTTCATGGAATAAGACCGGTGAAAGTAGATTGTTGACATGATAGGCAACTGAACTTAACTTGGCTGTGAAAATAAAGTAAAAGAAATAGAAAATTTTTATAATTATTATTTTTAAGGAAGTGATAATAAACAATCAAATATACAATAAATAACAAAATTTTAATATAAAAACTAGCTCAATCAATGGCTAATTTCACCTCAACTGAAATGCGACTTCCACATAATTTTCAGTTGGCATGCGAGTAAAACTAATAAAGCTTATATTAAAATTTGTACTGAAATCTGTTCAAAATGACTATTCCTTACTAATATAATATATCTATATTATTTCTTTTCAATGTGAAATTTATATTTTTTTTACACGAAAAACATTCATACCTATCGGGGTATTCCACTTTGATTCAGGGATAGATGAACTGATCCACTTCGAACTTCTCGGCTTGGGGTCGGTAATGACCATATCAAGACTTTTTCTAAGCATGGGTGCAGCATCTGCAATGTATTTGGAGTGGAAAGCTACTCCTGAACTGCGGACTTCCTTTGCAAATACATCTTCGCTTTGTAATTGCTTCACAAACTTGGCAATGTCAGCTGGCGGGCCAGATATCTGATGGATAAGATAATTACTATACTTTATTGAGTGTTGGCTAATATGTAAGCGTGAGAATTTGTAGAGCAACGATTGATTGTTCAAACCATACAACTATATTATTTCACACTTTGACTTTGACTTGGTTGGATAGATTGGGAAACATGGCAAGGCAAATAAAATTACCTCTATTATATTAAGTCTTACTATATACATACATCTATTCTGCTCTATAAATCGTGGGCTGTCATGTTGTGATCACAACATAATGTATATTTGTTTCATGACTATCTCACTTCAAGGCATTAATGGGCCTAAGGAGTTCAATTAGGGCCCCTCTCTACAATTCAGACTGATGAGGATTATGAAAAAAGAAAATTATGAGTAAGCTTTTTTCCCAGCAGCAAGGTGTGTAAGGTTTAAAATAAAAAAGTGGTGCTTTAGCGCAAAGAATGTTGTGTTTAATTTATTAAAATTTGTTTAGTCTACAAAATTAGATTGTGTATATGAAATTGATTATTACACCATTCCAACGGAGAGCCAATTAGCAGTTCTGAAGTATGATTATTACATGGCTTGTATTAAGTGAACAATGAAAAGCAATCAGACAATAATGATAGAATGAATGAGGAAAAGAAAATTCTTGTGAAATAAGTGTTAGCATGGTTAATTACTTACAGTAACACTATCAGCACTGTTGTGGCAGGCAGGTGAGATGTTTGATGGACATCTGGCCACACAGTCTTCCCATGAGAGACCAACGGCAGCCATAGCTCCAGTTGGGAATTTACTATCAAGAATACTACGACCTCTCCAGTATGCTGCGAGAACGGCTTGTTCAGCGGTGAAAGTTTTATCAGCATATGCACATCCTAAAATTGTTCATATAACATTTAAATATTTGTCATATGGCCATATTCGCATTACTATGTGATTATTCATCATTATAAATATCCCTATATTAACAGTCTGTACTCTTTCTAAGAGAGAAATTCTTGATGAAACACTAATTAGTTTCACTTGAGTGTCAGCAGTATTGATAACGAAAAGTATTTATGAACCTTCGGGCATGTTAACAATGATTTGTTGTAATATTAGTTTTCTTTGATAGTATTATAGAAATTTATTATGGAAGGATAACACTATTGTCCGTATTTGATATTTTATGGTGAACATACCTAATTCCCCAACAGAGTGTCCCACAATGCCATCAGGCTCCACTCCAATAGAAAACAAGACATCCACAAGGGCCACTTGCACAGCAGCAATTGACAGGAAGGAATTGATGACGTTCTCGAAAGATTTATCTGTTCCATTAGTGACAATCTCAACCAGATCAACATTGAACTGTTTGAGGGCAGCAGCGCACTTCTCAATTGTCTGCTTGAAAACAGGGATTTTCATCATGTCACGGGCCATACCAGGCCACTGTGAGCCCATGCCAGAGAATACAAACCAGACAGGTCGTTTTTCATTACCAACACTCTAAAAATAATAAAACATTCATATTTGTACTACTTTTGTAATACATGAAAATGTAATAATTGACCGTCCATATTCTGTGAGTTGCAGCTTCAAATATCATAATTGTGTTAATTTATTATCGACATAGTCTAAGATGAATCTTAGATTTTTCAAGCAGTTCTCCAATCGTTTCTACTTTCGATTTCTGACGCCAAGAATTCATATTTTTCATTATGGAAACAATATATATGACTTTTACTTACAAGCACTTCCTTTGATGGCGTTTCTCCAAGAATTGTATACCCTCGGAAAGGATGGCCGGTAACATTATTTTTATGGATCTTTGAGAGCATGCCGTAGAATTCCGGGTCAGTGGGATGCTTCTCTACAAACTCCAGTAGGCTTTCAACGGCTTCTTCTGTTCTTCCTGAGACTGTTATGAGTCTAGGAATTACTTCAGAAGGGTAAGAGGCCGGTTTAGTTTTGGGATTGGATTTTAGGACAATGTGTGCATTAGCTCCACCAAATCCGAATGAATTGACAGCTACTAGACCACCATTCCATGGTGTGTTTTGATCTACTACCTAAAAAAAATCAAATTACAAAATGGTGAAACGATTCACTAAACTATTGATAAAAATCAATGAACCGATTAGAGTATGTATTCATGTTAGGAAAGTTAGTTGATAGAATTCATATATGGTGTGCTTTTATGTGTAGTTTTAAAAAATATCTATGGAAACATCATATTCCTCGTTTCTTCAATCAACATTCATTATTTTTAGATTTCATACAAATTTTAAAACAGAATGATACTTGTAATTATTTTTTACCTTCAGGCGCCCATCAAGCAAACCGGGAATATCCGTGTTTGGTTCTCTGAAATGTAAGTTTCCAGGGATGATGCCTGCTTCCATTGCAATTAATATTTTGGCAATGGAGCAAAGACCTGAGGCAGGTTCTGAGTGTCCCATGTTAGATTTTACAGAGCCAATCAGGAGAGGTGTTTTTCGGTCCTTGCAGAAGAAATCAACAATAGAATTTACTTCTTGAGGATCCCCAACCTGTAAAATTACACATTTTTTTTACATATATTATAACCATGATTTGTTATGGAACTGGTTGCAGTATCCTCTATTATAACATTTAATCAAGACAATAAACACAAACATTATAATGCTATAATTTGTTACAAAAGTTTCACCATTCAGTTGACATTTTTTGTTACACCAGTCATTTGTCTCTGTCAAATCTTAACCCTCGCATATAAAACTTGGGTAATATTGTCACTGGTTGCTGATCATCCTGACTCTTATAAAGTGTTAATTAGTGAAACAGATACTTAGGTAACCAAAAATATTCTTATTTTTTAAATCATATCCACTACAAAGTATACAAAGAGTGTATAGTTCTTCACAATATGAAGATTTTTTTGACATTATTTTTCATTATGATTGGTTATCAATCAATCACTCAACGAGTAGAGCGTCCAGCTCCACACCTTTGAATTCTAAGTGGTTTTGTGTCAAAACTCGTGCGTTTACCAATACTAATACCATTCGGATAATAATTCCGTTAAAATGTGTTAAAAAATTTACTTTAGTTCCGGTCCCGTGAGCTTCAACGTAAGCCACATCCAATCGATTGATACCAGCTTCTTCGTAAACCTCTCGGATAAGTCTATTCTGCATGTCACCAGATGGGAAAGTGATTCCTTGTACCTTGGCACCATCTGTGTTTGTCTTTGCATTTAAAACGGTGGCATACACACGTTTTGCATCACGAGCCTTTTGTAAATATATAGCTACAGCAGCCTCAGCCCTCACGTATCCATTACCAGAGCTGTCAAAGGCTTTGCACATACCTAGAAAAATATCACTAAATAAAATATGGTCTCATTGACACAATAACTTATAACTGCTTAGATAATTTTATACAAAAATGTATACATAATTGTTTTTGTTCCTCTTATATGGTAACTATAATATATAAGTCTTTTACCTTGGGGAGAGAGCATACTAAGTCGGTGAAAATTGAGAGAGTTGGCAGGTTTTAGACAAAGGTTAACTCCAGCTACGATGGCAGCATCACACTGTCCGCTTTTCATAGCGCTCACTGCCTGATGGAGAGCAAACATTGAACTAGAGCAGGCTGTATCAATGGCATAACTTGGACCTGAAAAATAAAACCAAAAACATTTAATTTTATATCAATTCGTTTAATAAAGAAAAAGAGTAAATATTTCTAATGATTTCATTATGAAACCTGAAATAACATTAACTTGGCAATCAATACAAAGTACTGGGGGCAAACACTACTGGTGTACTAAATGTTAAGAACACTTTTATTAAAATAATCAGAGCATTCCTTATACAGTCATGAGTATATGATATAACAAGATAGTTTCCTGCCATTAAGTGTTTTGTATTACTGATACCAGTAACTTGAGTGTCTATTTACTGGTATAAATACACTAAGCATCAGTATATTCTTGGTATAAATGTTTACAAATAATATCTTCTGATTTAATCACAGTCAAAATTTATTAAATTAAATTAGGATACCTAGAGGAAAAAAATGATGTTTTCATATACACTTACGTAGTTGAGGGGTAAAAAATAAAATATTGTTGGTTAAAATTTTTTACTAATGTAAGTCAACAATGGACAGTTTATTATTTGCATCTCTGCAAGTAGATTGTTTTACAATTAATGAATTGCCTTAGAAATTGTAGGATTAATTGATTACCTTGGAAATTGAAGGTATATGAGATTCTGTTGGGGAACATAGCTCTGCAGCAACCTGTGAGGGCATACCCATTCACTTTGTCGGGATCCATCGCCCAAAACTCTTCTGATTCACTCGAGGATACACCCACAAATACGCCAGTGTTGCTTCCACGAACCTTGTTTGGGTTGATACCTAAGAAAAAATATTTTATGATCATGACATTTTCCTCGTTGAATTAATTTAACTTTCTACATAAAAAAAAATATCAAATATTTATGTGAGTACCGATGAAATTATCATTAATTCCATAAGTGGCTATTAAGACCCCAGTGAAACAATAGTATCGTATGTGATTGTATAAGCAGCCCAGATCGAACAAGTAAATAGGAGAATGAATAGACATCACAATATTAAGGTAACATTCTGACACAGTTACACATCAATGGTATTTTGAATTTACGATTTGGACATATTAGGGTGCGTCCAGGTTGAGCAATGAATAAGCGAACGAAGGCTTATTTTGTACTGTTTTAAGCCTCCGTTCGCTTGTTTTTGGCCCAGCCTGGACGCGGCCTTATGTACATCATATTATGCATATCCATTCCGTTTCAGGGTTTTCCGGTCCCAAAAAATTTACTAGAACTTATATCCCAACGCACATATTATATGCACTTAATACAAAACAACAATACACATTCAATAAAATTATTTACATTTGGTTTGAATCGTCAGCCAACAGTGTTCACATTTTATATTTATTTTATGTATATATATTCGAGGCAATAGGTCCCAATAGGTTGAAATATTGAAATGACCAACAACCAACCGTCTTACAATTTATCTGTTGAGATATCAATGAAAATGTGACTAAAACTTTTTTAAATAAAACTTTATTATTATTTCAAAACATATTAAAAAGGGAACACATAAAAAGTGAAGGCGATATTGTAAAAATAAAAGAAAGAATAAAGAGAGAATTAAAAAAAAAATCCAATGGAAGGAGAGTGTCTACCAAGTAAGTTAGACAGATCCTTTTCCAATAATGTATAAAATAGCATCCATCTAAACTCACTCTCACATAGGTGGAAGATATCAATATCAGAGAAAAACATCACCATTGCTCTCCGCATTGGCATGACTACTGGCAGGATAGTTCTGCATTTAGGAATAAAAAACAGATGATGTTCTCGATGTCCCAACTAGTAATCAGGTATGTACAGACCAATATTAGCTAGTGGCAAAGTTATCAATTAGACCTTGCATAAGTCTGAAAGATTGCATAGCCAAATACATATTCCTTCTCAATTTTATGCTACAATAAGAAAGCGTGCCCAAAATGTAAGTAGATGCATAAAGCCACAGTATCCATATACCCTTAAGTACGGAAGTGTGAGACATTTCTTCTGAACACTAAATAAGAGTAGTAACTCTTTTTTAGCATTAATGTGACATTGAATGACGAAATGATTGAGAGAGCAGAGAATTAATAGCAATTGGTTTGTGACCCACAGCATAGTATGTTTTATTATAATGTAATAGAAACAGACAGATTGTAAATCTAATGGAGTTTTATAATTTAACCTTTGACTACAGTGATGCAGGAATAAATCTATTTGGTATTACAACAATGTGGTCTCTATTTTAACATTCAATAGTTAGTATAGTTTCTATCAAATTATGTTGGTTTGAATGCTATTATATAAAATTTTAATCTTCAAAGATAATTGATTAGTTTTAATGTTGATTGGTTAATTAATTTAATGTTAACTATTGACAAGTCCATTTTAATGTAGGGTCTTTATAAAGTCACCTCTTTGGAAAGTCATTATGTTACCTATTATATATCCCAAAGAATCTTCCCCATATCTATTCTATAACTGTAATTTGATACACAATTAACATCTGGCCACAAACCATACATAATAAAATATTTTCCCATTATAATTATTGTATTTTTTCAGTGATCTTTTGTTAGCCATTTCAAGAACAAACAGGCAAGAGCATAACATCACACATACACATCCTTTCATAAACCTGAAAATTTAGACTTAAAACATATCATACCAGCATCTACGATAGCTTCGTGTGTCAGCTCCAACATAATTCTGAGCTGAGGGTCCATAACGTGCGCCTGTTTGGCATGTACTCCAAAAAAGGTGGCATCGAAATTTTCAATATCTTTTAATTTCCCGGATCTAGCTGGAAGACCGTGTATACCTGCAATCACAAACACAGGAAAAATCAGAAAAATAATAAATGTTAAACAGATAATGGTTCTGGTGGTGTCCAATAATATGCGATGAAATAATGCCGGCCATAAAAATTAAGCCTTATTTATTTATATTAAGCAGTTACTTTTAAGCTTTTGTCTTATCAATAAAAATACTGGCATATCTGATATAAAATACAATAATCCTGGAAGGATATATTTGGAAACATTCGTAATTATGGGGTATATGAACAAGGAAATATCATATTGTATATTATATTATCAAAATTCTAGCTTTTAGAGAATTCTAGAGAGATTCTAGAGAAAATAAATCTATTATTTATGATTGTATATTCATTCACAGGCGACAGATTGATGAAAGTTATGAGCAAGTAATGTGAAGTTTAAAAAATAAGGGAATGCCATCATTTCGTTTTGCTAAAACGACAAGTAGTTTATTGAAAGTAAGCATGCATTTGGAAATGATTAAATATTATATTTTGTTGTATTATGTTGTTGCAGTGTATTCGAAAATTAACTGCTTGAATTATAAAAAAAAAATCTGAAAGTATAATCAATCAGTAGTTACATTAAAATTAATTTAATTAACCTCACGGAAGGATTTTATAGCAATAATAATATTTTATTATAGAATATGTTTTAAGTTTTTCTGATATATTTTAGCTATTTACTGCGTAATTTTTTTTTGCAAAATTTCCAAATTTGTCAACTAAAAATCATTTATTTCTCAAAATATCCAAATTACGTTAATAAAGTACGATATCTATGATAAATAAGTATTCTAAGTATCAATTAAAGTTAATAGTAGATGATTCACGCAGATGACACTCGCTGTATGGAATTAAATTTCAAATGATTCAAATGTCGCATATACGCAACAGTATGCAGTAAAGGATCAGGGTATATCCCATTTTTCTTATATGTACATACATCGCTCATATAATATATTCCGAAGATGCGCACAGAAATGGGCTCCTCACTATTTATTTATGTGGATATGAAACAGTTTTTTGCGTTATTATTTAGGTTATAGTGAAAAATATTTTAAAGCAAAACAATTAACTATCCCGTATTATATGAAAATTTCAATTTGTATTGGAATTGATATTTTTTTTATTGAATAATTTAAATAAATAAAATAAATTTAATAATTTAAGTATGCTGAATTTAAAAATAATTGTACTCGAGATTTAATTGGGAAAAACAGTACAGAGTTCGTGAAATAGCATCATATGAATGTGAAGCCAGTTTTTTGTAATATATTTCGTGTTTTTCATTGCCAACACTGGATTGAAAATTGTAACATAGTTACAAAAATGAAACCTGTGTCGCCTTTCCTCGCGCCTTTACGCACGCATCTAGAGACCGATTCACGCGACGATTCCGCCCACTCACAGATTCAACGCCGTATATGATACATTTAAATTAAATTACGAAAAAAAAACAGTGGATATTTGTTAACATTCAATCGTTAATATGTATTAGTATTTTTTATTGATAACTAAATATTATTAAATGATTGCTAAGTTTTACAGATTTCCTGTCGGTCATACATTCGTAAAATTGAAACGAGTGATGTGATATTTATAGAAAAGACTTCGATAGGATGGTCAGGGTCGCGAGTAGCAATGGGTTGAATTATCGATCGCCCTGGAAAGCTCTGCGTTTATCTACGTACCACACATCTTTCGGGAAATATCGATCGAAACAATTCAGAAACTTACGACTGTGAAGGGAGGAAATGAAACTACGCAATCCGTCGACAATATTAATTTGTTCGACACCGAAGAAGCAAAAAAGCGCGGCGGACGCAGTACGACTTGGTAAGGTAATAATATAAAAATGGTGCAATGAACTTTGGGAAGCCTTTATCCGGCAGTGGATTGATTTTCCAAATTAACGATATTATCTTCATCTAGTATACTCGTATACAAACATAATTATATAATTTAAGCCTCGTAAAATTCAATATGCAACAAATATGATTAAAAAATGATTCTAGTAGAAAAAAAATATAATATAATTACTAATAGACATAGACAATCTGTCTAAATTTTTCATTTTTGTCAGTCAGAAAGATGCATTCAGTTGCCTAACGGCGTCTCATTTTATTGCCGGGGTACATT
The DNA here is from genome assembly GCA_022683975.1 of Rhyacophila evoluta. Taxonomy (NCBI): domain Eukaryota; kingdom Metazoa; phylum Arthropoda; class Insecta; order Trichoptera; family Rhyacophilidae; genus Rhyacophila; species Rhyacophila evoluta. The sequence goes on from JAGVSQ010000768.1 coordinate 21,216, forward strand.
ATAATTAATGTTCTGTTATGGTTACTTTGACATTACGTTTACTCCATCTGTAAAGCAAGTTGTCTGTAAAATGGTCCCTCGATTTCGATAAAATCACTCACTATGTGATAAAAATGTGACGTGTGTAAATAACATCGTAGATGTATAAAATTATGTAACACCTGCTAAACATAATATTATTATATTCGATATTATGAAAAGCTGCAACGTACGCGTTTCGGATACCGACTGAAAATGTAACGAGAAACGGTTTTAAAAAATTGACTGCTCGATGTTTTTTAATTATATATTTATAATCATATAACGTCAGTTTTACAATTTTAAAGTTAAATTACAAAATTAGTAACATAAGGAATTCTCTGCAAATAAAAATCGATACATTGTGCACAATCAAAGATTATAATACAATATTAAAAAAAATGAATTAAAAATACAGTGAATAAATTTTATTTACAATCGTCGAATCGTTTAAAAATTCCGTAATAATAAAATAATCGCTTAGGAGTGAACAGTTGCTATGGTGAGATAGCAACAAAGTTGTTGATTGGACCGTTTGTTATTTTTAACAAACATTACGTAACTAGGATCAAGGTAATATTGAATAAATATATTCCAATAGTGTCGACTTGGATTGTAATAAATACGCAACGGGAAAAAATAAACTTGTATGATCTGCTTTTTTTATTTCTCCATACACCACGAGAACTTGTCTGGAATGGTGAACGACTGACGTCCTCAGTCTGCGCGTATGATTAGAGCGAGCTCTTTGTAGGGTGTATGGGACCGCCAAATCTGACAGCATGGTGTATGCATAGTTTTATTTGAGTCCATGTAGTTTAATGTACTGCGGTGGTATCCGTGATTGTGCACGCTTTTTTTATTCGCAGTATTTTACAGCTTTTCTAAGTAAGGATATGCGGAGTGTACACCGTATTGTAAGACAACATCGGATAATATCAATAACACAGTGTTTATGAACATAATGGACACTAATAGATACTAAAATAATGATGTGTAGCCTCGATTTGACCGTAGTTTATTATCCTACGTTACAATAAGTTCTAAAGAACGTGTTGAGACTTACCGGCAGGCCATCGCCTCTCGTCCCCTGTAACCATGTCGATTCCTTCGAATAGATTTTTCTTGAATTCGTCGATGCTGTTGCTTTCTGGGAAGCGACCAGAGATACCCGTGATGACCACATCGTCTCCGGAGTCCCTGCAGCCGTTCTGTTTTGTCGGTGCTGGCATTGTCGCTGGTAGTTCTTGTTTAGTCCCGTTTTCTTTGATGGATTCGTCTTCTTGTTCTGTCTGTGTCTTGTTTTTGGTCTTGGGTCTGTTGCTGTTTTTCGATGCCCGTTTACGAGGAATTGTGGTTGCGACTTGGCCAAAGATCGAGGTTTTCTGCGAAAAAATCCGATATCATTAGTTTGCATAGTAAATACAGATTATTTACAAAATTTGGGGATTGTGTATATATTACATACTTACTGCCGTGAAAAAGGATGTCATCTACGAAAATATATTCTATCATATTTAATCCATAGCTAATTTAATAAATAATTTAAATAAAACATAAGATGTAGGCAAAGCAACCAATTTAAAACCTTTATAAACTGATATAAAATTATTATATTTTCTTCACCTTGCATAATATAAACTTAGCTTTATTATTCCACATGTTATTAAGGCGCGTCATACTATTATTCTTAATATTTGGCTATTTTCTAAAACTAAAGCTCCTAATAGTGAAAAGTAAATTTATCTTATATGTATAATATGAAATGAGGACCGCTAACCAAAGTTTCATAACTTTTACGTCATATGGATTTAAACCAAAAAAATATGAAAAACAGATTTATAACTTTTATGGTTAATACAAGGAAGTATAAATTACGCATAAGTTTCCTAATAAAGATGATAAAACTTGTAAATCAGAAAAATAAATATTTTTTTAAATATACAAACAACGTCTAATCGATTTGAGGGAAAAGCATTTTTCCAGGAAAACCGTTCAAACATATGTCATACGACATATGACGTATATGTGTAACGTAAATAAACCGATGAATTTATAAGAATTTAGTCTTACGGTGTCAGATTACGCTTGCATGGTGTTAGAATTGTAATAAATAGATAAATATATTTTTTAAATGAACCACAAAATGCCATAAATATAATGTCAATACATGTCAAGTTCAGATAAAAACAGTTTAATAAACTGACTTGTTGAATATTTATTAGTTCATAAACAAAATAGTATATAATTAAAATTGATTTAAAATAAAATTCTTTTCTTTTAAAGACATTCACTGCTACTAATATACCATAAACAATAATGAGATGCTAAAAAAGTATTCTTATTCATAACTAAAGATACGCTATTGTGACAGATGCATAGCGGTAGGTGACAATCATTTCCAACCACTCGTATTTTTTCAAGTCATTTTAACTAATTTTCACAGTCATAGAGAGACGCCATGTAAAAATTCCCGCGGGTCCATCAAAATTATCCAATAACGAGCTTGGCGCGGGCTCAACCTTCTCTCCGTAATGTGAATATGTATGTGTCTCGACAGATTACTTTTCAGGAGAATTGCTTGTCAAACAATTGCTCAACCCAATGGCCATCCAGTACTGCATTTTCGGATTTTTAAAAATCCGGTAGATATTGGAACTGAGCCCATATTCCCCGAATTGCTAAGTGCGCACGTTACCGAGGAGAAAATAATTAGCTAAAAAAAATAAATGGAATTCAACTGTGTATAATTAAGTTTAAATGTTAAAGGAGATAATATGTTTCATTAATATCGAAAAAAGTGTCATTGCAATTTGTTATTTTGATGAATTCTGTAGGTTTTTTTGTGCAATATTTTAATTTTCACGAGTAAAAACGGAGAAGATTTGAGATATCAGTAATGTAATGATTTTAATCGCGACAATCATCCAAACACTACCAGATATTATAAATTCATACATTTTTATATGATAATAGCAACAAACAGATTTGAGCAGTTAATATTATGTCGCTTTAAGTATTTCGTAAGAAGTATATTAATTAGCAATTCCAAAACAAGTATTATGCGAGTTATAAAAATATAAATAAAATCGACATTCTAATCACACAGTTCCTGCTATGTATATATACATGTATAACTCGACATTAACTTAAGTAGTTTTCCTGTACAAATAAAATAGACGACTATTAAGATTAGCCCATTGATTGCAAATCTTTTTTGACCTACCGCCCCCTTTTCAAAAAATAAATACTCAAAATAATTCAATGCCCCTTTCTCGTTTTATAGCTCGCGTAATGTATAATTATTAATTTCTCCTAGAAGAAACCATCGCTCCCTAGACCTTCTCTAGCTCTCCGAATGATTCTGAACCCGCTAGAATTCTTCAACATCCACAGACAGAACCTAGCCGAAATTCAAATCTTCATCATCAATACTTAACACACAAAGACATTTTATCAGTAAAAGTTGACATGTTTTTTGTTTATTTGTAAATATTATTGAAAACAATATAGATGGTATTTTATTTGTGTGTTAATTGAATGGATAAGATTATCTGTGTATATTCCTACCAAGACAAAATTTAATATCAATTTAAATATCTTATTTATATCGATTGAAGTAACAATTAATTTTAATTAGCACATATTACAACTTCGCGTTTCATTCTCGGTTGATCTAAATTAGCACGGATCATGGATTAATAATTACTGACTATATATACTCAATTGTACAGATGATATTATAATATTCTGCTGTTATGAACTGGTTTGCATTAATTAAATATAAAACTCTTGGCACAATACCAGCGTACACGTATATATTCCGTATTTATTTCCGTAATGTTGTTAGAATTTGTAACTTATATTATTTTTAACTTCCTCGATGTCGGAAACATTATGTATATTATTTATATGATATGTGTACCTAACTACAAAAATCTTTTTAAATAGCTGGCAGTATTTCACCGACATCCACATTAGAGACTGCTAATCTTTGTACCTTCGTAAAAATATCACGCTCTTTCGGAATCATTAGCATATATTTCCGAGTTTCGCTTCTTCAGTGTAACAGAGCTGCAGGGTATTCATCCCTATGTATGGCATGCAATTACTTAAGTATATAAGAACTCTAGAGCTTTAAAAATACAAGATTTACACGATGGCTTTCCAATAAATCATTCAAATTAATGTAAAAATGTAAAGCTCGAAGTGTTTGATCATTTTGGACAACAATCCTCAACATGCAAATCTAAGTCACACGTGAGAACCAGACATTCAATAAGATAGACCGATGGATGGACTTACATTTATCTATATCAACTATCCAAACAGACTGGACTGTAGTAAAATTATGTCAGTTTTCCAATATGAAAAATAAAATAGTATCTTATCTCGATGTTGCGTATCGAACTATTGTGCTTGCCAATAATAATAAGTGGTAAAATGTATTTAGTATTATAAATTACGTAATCTATTGTTAATATTTTTATAGACAACTTGTTTCATATCGTCATAATCCTGTAAAACCGAGTGTTACGACAATTGTGTAATTTTGACCTGCAATCAATTATTATAAGTTGTTGATTTTTTTAAGATAAAAAGCTTAATGCTGCGATGAAAACCATACAAGGCATAAGAATATGGCTGCCATTAAAATTAATTATTTCGTTAAGTTATTACAATATTTTCCATTGAAATTATTATTATTAAGACGTGACACTGTAATATTCGACAAGTGCCATCTTAGCGACGCGCGTAAATAAAATAATATAAGTATATTTTATTGAATGGCAGATAATGAAAAGCATTGAATTCAACCTTGTTGAGATGTTGTTTGAGAACGGTCAACCTTACGAATAGAACATACAACTCGACTATCATTAGGCCATTGATTGTTAAGAATAATCTGTCTATTTATTTGAATAGTCTGTTTAAATAATACACAGTAATAAAAGAAAAATACAATAAAAAATGTCAGCCATGTGTGAATAATGTGTTTACCATATACATAATTTCAAATACCTTGTAATTAACTAGAGGAAAATAATTTTACCAGGAATCGATGTTATTTAATAGTAATTGGAAAATATATTATATTACAAGGCAAAAGGATGCTGGCCTGAAAGTTAACAATCATAAAAGCGATAAGTTACGTAGTATTTTTTAAGTTTTTCGTAGAATTGGCGAATCCTCGATAATATCGAATTGATTTAGACATGATTTCACAATACAAACACTGGTTACGTTGACAAAGATGTTCAATGTACATTCACAACTATTCTTCAAATTTATTAAGTGTCCGTTATGTATTATATAATACTTGTACTCTATATTGACACATTTAATACATTACGAACACAGAATATTTAATTTAGCAGCGACCACTTTTCTTCGCGATATTTATTATAATTTTTAGTAAATTAAGTTATTTTTTTTTACTTCACATTTTGAGAACACTACAAATTATTGATTTAAATAATTCACGACAGAAAGAGAGACAGTGTACCAAGAGAATTAGACATCATATTCTAAAAAATATATATCAACATCCATTTAAACTCACCTAATTTAGGTGGAAGATATCAATAGCCTAGGCCATTTCGTTAAACTTATAAAAAGTCCGGATGTATACAGATTTCCGCATAATTCTTGATTGCTTAACGAACCTCGGAATTCGTCTTCATAAATACAATTTCGAACTCCATAAATTTCATAACGAATTGCGAATTATTGAAAATATATTACTCGAGCTAAAAAGGAAAAAAATGAGAAACCCCCAAATCGCAATCGGAAGCAGAGATGTTTTCAACTAAAAAGGTGACTTTGAAATTCAACCGATATTATATATATAATATATATTATATTTCTATTAACAAAAAAGTATACTCTGGTAAAGTATGGTTCAAAATGTATAATATGGTGAATTCAGATCTCCACAATATAAAAACTTTTGTTAGAGTTTATTATTTTTCACGACGCTTGGTTATCACCCAGTTTGTTCAACTTGTTACATACTCAGTTCTTCATTTTAAACTAGAATAATTATATCTATACGGGTACGAGATTTGAACCCGCGACCATCGATGGCGAAGCGCGTGCAGCTAATAATACGTTCAACAGCTAAAACAATATCACCTCTTCTAAATACGGAATTGATCATCATAAATTCTTTAATAAATCGACTAAAAAACTTAAAAAATACAGTCCATACTTGATACAGAGTTATATATGTTTTATAAAATTGTATATTCAAATTCCGTAAGTATTTTATGCGAACCGTGTTAACTGCTGAAGAACTAAACAAGCATTTTGCAAAGTTAAAGTTTATTTTAATTTTTTATAAAAAAAATATTCTTAAGTAAATTTACAATTTACTCTAGAACAAATATTATACTTGAAATGCTTTGTCAACATTCGGAAGGAGGCGGTGATAACCGAATCCATGTTGGATGCGGCCATGAACTACGTTTCCGAACAGTAGCAAACACCCACTGGCTCATGCATAACAAATAATTGGAGCAGAAAGAACTCAGAAATATAAATGAGATTTTGATTGATGAGATAGCAAACGCTTTCCCCAAAAAACGTCGATCGTTAAAATAACCTCTGTCGTGAGAATTTCATCAGGATATTATAATACAATAATAAATAAAAAAAGACTGAAAATTCGTTATTAATTGCTATACCATCAGCATGTGAATTGCGAGGCTTAAATCAAGTATTATAAAGGATGGCTCCATAATAAATTAGGACACAGTATTTTTTAATAACTGATAATGTAAACCTACCACGTATACTTACTGTTACGATGGTTGACTATTGAAAAAGTAAACCCTGAACATAAACATGAGTTGCCTTTCATTAAGCCGATGGTATTATTATTAATAAAACGCATATAAATAATTGTATGCGAATATTATCAAGGGAGTATTTAATTTACTTTAGTTAATTTTATTTACAACATAATAGATTTATGTATACGTGTCTCTTTCAGTGTTTGAATGAATGAAGTAAACGGCGCACGTAGGTATAGTACAAGTAATTGTACTATTCGATCAAGACCATGAGTATTATATTTTTACAGCATAATGAAACCAAAGTAATGAAAAATTCACATCTGACGTATTTTATCGATGTGTGGTCACAGTTGATTTTACGAGAATTGCGTGCAGCCATCCCATATAAATTAAAAATTAATGCTCGGTAAAAACGCGAATTAGTATGATCGTTACATGCAGTGATAGGCAAGTGTATCTTTTTAAATGATTCGACGGTAGTACACGCGTACCGGTCCGTGTCTTTTGGATGGCTTCACGACTTCCGTATATGCTCATCCGTTGGTCATTTCCAGTCAAATAGGTTGTTACTCCACACACCTATTAAGACCGTTAGTGCCGTTGATGATTTGAATACTGTCTAATATAGAATTTCGCATTACGATTTCATGCAAGCAGTACAAAATCGTAGTCAAATATCACCCGACTATAAAAATCAATACTTCAGAGTTTAATTATATCATGGTTATGCAGATGATTATCATCTATGCGTTTACTTTAAAAAGCCGCTTCCTTTTAATTTTTCATAGCCTTTTGAATACATAATCCATAACCGAGAACTGGTTGAATAACAAACATTTTTATCAAGGAAATTTTAGATCAATCAAAAACGATCTCCCATGTTTTGTGGTGTTTTCAAACATGGAAGGTTTACAACTAGCGCGATAAACCGAGACGGATGTTAATAATAACACTACTGAAGGTTGTAAATTTTTCCATGACCAAGAGACACTTAGTACAAACGGTTCTATTAATAATGCCTAGTATCACCGTGAGAAGGTTTATATGGATATAACTCACGTGTAGTTATTTTGCAGAAGATTTAAAAACTATATTTCAACATGTTTTCGAATTTGGTCGACAAGTTATAACTGTGTGACAAAACTGTACCTGCAGTATGTATCACAAATATAATTGAATCATCATTTACTTACTGGAAGTCCACTTTACAACCGCCGAATAATTGCAAACAATAAATTATTCAAGCATCGCCTTAAAAAAAATAGGGAATGAAAATACATACGAAGCAAGTAATTAATGTTTCATAATTTTATCAGATATCAGAATTAAAAATTATAGAAATACGCGTATATCTATTTTACGAAAGTTTATCGATTAAAATTTGAGAAATACTTGATATCTCATACATATATTTATATAATTCAGTCACATTGTAATTTTTGAGAACACTTGCCCTTAAGGCGATTTTGTTCATTTTTTTTCTGACGTCAACTACTATAAAACACTGATGCATGCGACATTAGTGACGGAAATGATATCGTGGGTGTCTTTCATGTCTCCTTCATTGTTCAAGACAATACATTCTTTATTAAGCGCATAATAAGACTGAAATGAAAAAAATGGCAAATGAATAGATTCACGGTGTTTACATCTATTACTAGGTTCAATATTTTATTTAACCTTTATTGGCAATAAATTTCCCCAATTCTGCAATTATTTACGGCAATAAACATGGATATTATTAAATACATTGAGTCAATAACAACTTGTGTAAACATTTTAATATGACATACCATTGATTATTTTCGAATATGCGTACGATCTTATCTACTCGTAAACGTCGCATCATAACAAACACAGTGACGCAAGAAGAGATGACATTAGATAAAAATAATGACAGACACGTCTACTGAATTAAATGGAAGGAATCCGCACACAAAACACACTGAAACATCTCTCACCTGTGTTGTAGTATAAAAGAGTAAATTTGCATAAAAGTGCATTTTTTTGATTCCACGAAGATTTAGCAAGACTTAAATAACTTGAAAACGGTTCTATTCCATAAATAATTTGTTCAATATGCCAAACATATCAAATATTCAATTTTATCTAATGTTATCTCGCTCATAAATATGCGGAAGGCTTTTTACTAAAAAAATGAAATGTTCTCTTATTTCTTTAATTTTAATATCATTTTGATATGAATTCGTAAGTTTGAGACAGCTTGAGACGTTTGAGGAGCTTGGAAAAACATTTTGAGAAGCATTGAAAAATGGCGAAGAATATACATCTGTTAAAAATAAGCAATGTATTTAGAATATTGTGTATTTTTTTCCATGGTACTTTGTTCCTTCGACGGCTGATTAATACATGCTCGCGCTTCGGCGACGTAGGTTGCGAGATCGAATTCCACAGCCGCACAAGAATTAAAAAATAAAGATGCAGGACCGGATGTCCAGTTTTTAGCGTTTTTATTTTGAAGATTCATATTCTTCACTTTCAAAGTGGGCACGGTTAAGAAATTCCCGACTTCATTTCCACTTTTGACCCTGTACAAAAACATATCGTGTAACATTTGAATATGTAAACGTTTATGTAAATATATTGTATTCATACAAATATAATTTTTAAACGAATATTGAAAATTGACATTTTAAATTTGGTAAAAGATTGATAGGAAAATAAAAATATTTAAATAGAGGGCGAATTAAAAACCTAGGCATTGCATTGGATGGAAGAACACTAAAATATCAGTTGAAACTTGATATTTTCTTTATTAAACATTTGATGTTATTCTCTATGTAAAATAGTTTTACGATATCTATGGTATTATTCACAAATTAATTTAATACTCTTCCCGAATATTATATTGTAAATAGGTAGGTAAATATAATTCACAAGTAACACCTCTGCATTTAACTTTATCAGAATTGCTATGCGAAAAATCGCATGAAATAATTATAACCTGATATCTCTTGTGTAATAATATTATTATGTGATAGGAGTATATTCCCGATAAAATGAGGAATACTTTTAATATTAATTTATAGATAACCTAACATATAACCCTTTCGGTGTGGCAAATGATAACTCAGCTTAACCTAACACTGGTCAACACTGCGATTATGGTACACGATACTTGATAATAGCATTAATGATTAAATCAAATTGAATCGAGCAAATACTGCTTTAAAAATACTTCGCACTATCTGGAGTCACAACTTAAAAGATTTTTGTATTTTACAATACTTATTCGGTCAAAGTTTTTCGTAGATTGGAATGGTAAACAGAGGCTTAAGCAAATAAAAAAAATGGATGGCTTTATAAATGAATTAAAGATACATACCATTTTACATCATAAATCTATTAGTAACATAACTAAAATAACAAATATTCGTCCACAATTTTAATTATTTCATAACATCGTTAAAAAAAAAAAAAACCGAACGAAGATATAGAATCCTAATTCTACGATGAAATTTGAAGATGTGAAATCAGCTGTGCAAATAATTATTTCATTTTTTATATCGTAAAATTTGCTACTTTTAGATATATGTTACGAGTTATGCGGAGTACGTAGTCCAAGGTAGATTTTTTAAACACCATACAAATTAAACTTAATAATGGCATTTAAAGCAAGTTTCTGTTTACCGATTTAACTGTTCTGTAATTCAATTTTCGAATGTCTGACATTAGCAGTTGTCTATGAAAAGAAAATAAAATTCGATTTTTTTAAATTATGACCTTGAAATTAACATTTTATAGATCCACATCGATAGCAAAACTTGAAACTATCCAGTAAGTATGCTTACATTTAACAAATGCGTAATTTTTATATTATTTAATATTATAATATGTATGAGGAATATCAAAGCCGATTTTCCCATTATGCGAAATTGCGACATTATTGTGAATAAGTTCAGTCTCAATGGCAATGGTTGGGAAATAGATCGTGATTTGCCCTCGAGTCATGCAATCGTTTATGTCTTTTAAGTATCAAGCATCTATTTACTATTTGCGGATGATTTTTTATCGCTTCATAATTTACACAAAACATTACCAAACTATCCAATTAGCGGGATAATGGGTAGACATAATTGTCTTTTTGTGTAGAAACCTGCGTGCGAATTAAAAAAAGTGTCCATGTTTTTCAAAACAATCAAAGAAAACATATCGGTACGCATAAACACCCGTACAAAATAAATATTATTATACTATTTGGGCATACGGAATAGTTCATATCAGCAAATGTTATGTTAAGGAGGTCAAAAAATTGAAATACAACATTCATTATAGGATATTATAAATAGACAACGTGGCAGTTTCTTGGCACAAAATAACACCAATTTTCTTGTGCACACATAGTTAAAAATTCAATATTTTTATGTTTACAATTTTAATCTACATAAGTAGATAACACGAATCAATTAAGAATAAAGTAAATTATTTAATTCATAAAGCAAATCGAATATAATAAATAAGCGTAGTATAATTAATACCAAATAAATCGATGCGTATTCTGTAGGAAAAGCCCAGAAAATGTAATACTAGAATTTCAAACATGTAGATAGATCGCTTACCTTTCAGCTATATATATTTATACATTTAGCTCGTAATATGATTGTATCAAGAATTATTGCAACGCCTAAAATAAGGCATAGTCTATCAAATATAAAAGAATAGATTTAAAAAAAGTAATTAATCATCGATTAAACGCACTGAATAGGAATGGCAATGACAATATCTTGGAACCTAGACGACTCAAAAATGTTTGATTAGTGACGTTTCATATCTATGATAGATTGCTAAAAGTCACGTCCGTGTTTGTTGAAGAATATGATTATTAAAAGAAAAATTCAAATATTTTATTATAATATGTAGCAGCGATGTGGAGATTTCAAAAAAAGGTTTAATCCTCGCCATTGTGTGAGTATTAGGAACCCATAAGTTAAATAATGTCAGAAGTGGTCTCTCATCTCCCTTATATCCTAGTAATACACACGCATGGCGCTCAGCGCTTCCGCGACGGTCCCTTCAATTCAAAGAAAATCTTGAAAATTAACTACCAAATATTAAATCAAAAGCTTTTTATTTATTCAGTGAAAAATGTTCTTACGGTAAAAATTGGCATTTTCAACATTAAAAGTCAATTATTGTAACATGAAGATTCTATGAGATAAGATTGTAGGCAAATTAATTATGTCAATTCAAAACGCCTAATTTACACCACTAAATAAAGGTTTTGTACATGAGAACACAAAAAGTATAAAAAAATTCTATTAACGATCCTCTTTTCAGTAATTAATGCAATAAAAAACGGTTGAAAATAACGTCCAAAACGAGCCCAAATTTGCGTAAACCGAAGACTAGGCACCTATATATATTTTTTTTCGCCAACATTGCAGGAGTACGTGACTCTTTTATAATCTCTTATGTTTTGGCACATTTTTGTATTGACATAAAAATATGTTTATAAAACGTGGACAAATAGAGTGTAAGAGATACAAGAGCTTGCGATAAATAAAACCATAACTTACAAAGTGAATGAAACCAAAAAATCGAGTTGCGTGTTCCGGCAATATTGACAACGGTGTATTTAATCGGTACCGATGAATAATAGATGCACATAGTAACAACTACTTTCGACAAGATATGAATGAACTTTGTGGCGAAAGACATAAAATGAGTGCGATAATTTAAGTTAGTGTCGGCACACTTTGATCGCAATAAAAATATGTAATAGAAACGAATAACCAATCTACATCAGCCAATCGGACAAAACAATAATATACTGCCTAGTAATATTTTTCCACCTACTGTATCTAGAATTTTAAATAATTTAAGAACCGTGAATTTTAATGCCAAAGTTGTAATATTGATAGCAAATATCGCTTGATTCGGAATGATCAAAAGTGCGAAATAATGTTACTACCTTAGATTATTATCTATTAAGTGAGTATCAAACAAACACAATTTTATTTATTGCAGTTATAGCAACAAATATCGCACGCCCCAACTGACACGCCAAAGTAACCAACCATCTATGATGTCTAGTATATACGTTTTCGAAAAGAAAAACTTATAAATTGGCATTCATAAAAACATTATAGCATTACAAAAAATGGTCAGACTATTTACAGGAAATGATTTCACTCAACTTTTTGAATGTACTGTCTCTACTTGTGATTTTTAAAATACTTAAAATAAACAAAATAAAAGAAATATTTAAAAATAGTATGTGGAAGTCATATAAAAGAATTTATAATATCATAGACGGCAAAAGATCACTATCTCCAATATGCAATCAATATTCAAAGCTGTTAGTACACGGCTGTGCGACAAAAAATATACGCGTAAATACAATAATGATCATGTTCTAAGAAATATTTATAAGAAGCTTAGTTTGACTGAAATTTTGAATTTGACTGTTATCAGGCATTCAATCGAAGGATTATAAAGCATATCGACTGTAAAAAAGAAAAAAAGACGTAACCCCCAGTTTTTTCAAACAGCTTTTTTTCGACAATCACAATATATGCAACTTAAAACACATTCTTTCAAAGGGATACAAGCTACAAATGCCAAGTTAATATCTAAATTTAGCTTTCTAGTTCGAAAACGAATGTCCTGTGAACTTTGCGACCAAGAAAAAAGACTACTACCACATCGATTTTGTTTTTTCTTAAATAACTTATTAAAGTAAATTCTAAATTATTTAAAACTGGTAAACTTCCATATGTGAGATCACTGTT
>JAGVSQ010000769.1:0-34772 GCA_022683975.1 Rhyacophila evoluta
TACGCCACGGTGTACGCCCGCATAACGGTTGTGGCGGGTGGTGGAGGGGAAAGCAAGTTGTATTATATTGTTCCTCTTCGTGTAAATGTTATAAATATGAAAGTATTGTAATATTTCATTAAGGACGCTAAATTCGAAATATAAAGTAATTAAATTTCAAGCTTAGTCCAAACGAACCACAACCTCAATGCATAATGTATGCCATATTGGTCTGAGAATCACTTTAGAATTGTATAAAATATAAAACTATGATTATACTGTGCTACAGACCAGCCTATTTTTCATATACATTTTGTATGAAGTATTGATATGAAAATATCAGTGGCAGTCAATTTTTATTCATTTTATTTTATCTAATGCAGGTGAGTAAACAATTTGACGTGATCGATATAGAATTGTTAGGTAACCTTATTATTCGACCAGTGCACAGTCAAGGCTTATTTGAAAGGACACAAAAAATGTTGGTTTCGGTTAGCAGGTAAGTGATAGTTAATAATTTGGTACCGAAGTGTATGTATCGTAAATATGATAATAAATATATTGTAATATCCAAGCAAGTACATATACGTAATGAATGAGTTTTTTTTTAGATTACATTTGCGTTTCCAGATTCGCCAGGTGTAACCAACTTGTATTATAAATGCATCCATAATGCATTAAATGTACACCCAAAATATATTTTTTGTATACGGTCAGTCCTCCGCCCGTAGTGTAGCAGTGATCTGCGTCATACTTCTGACTAGTGTGCGGTTCTAATTTTGTCACTGGGTTAAAATTCGCATATTCGTTTGTATATTTAGATCCATATTACGTACGGATCAAGGGTAATGCGTGGTGATTTACTTGTTTACAATTATTTCGTTTTATTAAATAAAGTGTTTGTATCCATATTATAAAACAAAAAATACACATGTGTTTCTGTCTTTCACAGGAACTCCTCCCAAATGGTAAACAGTAGCGATGTACAAAATGCACATGTCATTCTGACTGCCATTTCTAGTTCAACTGTTTTACTTTCAATTTTAATATATTTACTAAACATACATTTATTTGTATACTCAAGTAACTACATGCTTTAAATTATATCTTACTCAGTAAGAACCTAAAAACAAAACTTATTAGTGTAACACCATTGGAATATATATTTATATAACACAATGCCGCACGGCTTTTTGCGTTTTTATTGTTCATTATGTTGTATAGAGTAGGGAAATTTTAAGGGTTGTCAGCTAACGAGGTGTTACGGGATAACATAAATAAACATTCCATCAGAAAGGCACCATACCGTTAAGAATAGTGGAAAACCATGCCCAGAGAGAAATATGAACATGATCGCAAGGAAAAAGAAGATAACAATGTATGTACCATACACACGTGCATCATTATCTGTAAAAATCCTTATTATTCTTCAAAAAACTTTTTTCTTCAATATAGAATTTTTTTTGAAGATTTATATTTGAGAAATGGTAATCCAGAATTTGAGCTGAAGGCCATTTGTATTACCATTTTTATTTGATTATATTGATCAGGAGTGATGTGCAAGTAGAAGGTAAATATTACATATCAAATGATATATTGAATAAATATATGGCATCCGCAGTGAGAAATTTTGCATTTTCATTTTTCAACGTTTACAAAAAATATTTGCATTATTAAAATGCGTTTGGAATTTCAAAAAAAAATGATAATGTGTTTAAACCACCTGACTACTGTCTAGCATCATGTACATATTATATTATTGTGGACATTTGAACTCGGTCAAGTGAAACGGGTGGCCAGCGGCTGCTTGCCGTTTTTGGCTTAACGTGCTTCGAACGTTACGTCATGATGATAGCCAACAGTCGAGCCTCGATGCCTATTTGGTTCTAACCGCTGCTGCTCTTGACGAACGCGCACATTCACTATGCCGTTATTCATGCGGTGCAAAGACCACACTTTTCGGTACTATGATCATTCAAAAACACATTTAAAATCTAATAGCTATTTAGATACGTACTTTGTGATTATCCATAAACAAGATGGGTGACATAATCGAAAGCATAGAAAAAAAACACATGTGGGGTACTATAATTACACGTGTGTATAATGGCTAATGAAATCACCAATGTGGTTATAATATTTTGGCTAATATAGTGCAAAAATCATGTAATTCTATCGAACATCTTTATGATCGTGGACGTAACTGTGTTTATAATCAGACTGCACTACTATCTGTGAAACTATAAACTATTTCATACTGTTAGCTTGTGTGCAAAAATGTCTGCTTAAAATATTTAAATTAAAAATTAGGCCCTGTATGGTAATCGACGACCAAATTTCTAATCGAACCTCCTAATCCGTATACGGCAGTTAGAATGCCGTTGATTTTTTTATACGTGTGTTCCTAGAAGAAGTTTAATATTCCGTTTATTTTTTATATTCGAGAACCTTTAAATATAATTGTATAAAATATAATTAATTTTACTAATAATATTTATGGTAAAGATGGATATCGTTAATGGATAGCAAATCACTTATTACAAGTTGAATGCAATATTATATTAATTAATTCTGAAAATGATCTATCACTTTCTCCCCCGGAGTAAGTTTTCACGAATTCGGTGAAAATCGATGCGAATGCGTCACACGCTCACAAATTGATTTGGTTTAAGACTAAATATATTTTCTCTGTAATTATTTGTTTTTCATAAAACTACCTACCCTTATTCATATGATAGCACGAAAGTGTTATTATTTATAAATAACAATAATTGCTTTTTAAAAATCTAGTTAGTCCATGCATACTCAATTAGGGGCTTGTTTTGATTATTATTAAATCCTTAAATACGTGTATTATTTATTATATCGAATATTCATATGAATAATTAATAATAACAAATACTAATAAATTTAGATCGCCTCATGATACGACCGCTCTTGATTCCACGAGTAGACATTCTACTACCGGAAAACTCCGAGATTTGGTATTTTTTTTTTTGTTTTCAGCTATCTTCGTTCACTCTTCGCTCTCTTACAGCTGTCGTATAAATTTTGACGCAATTTCTAGCAGTGATAACAACTAATAATATTAATATAAAAATTTCAAAGTAGTGGATGCCCAAATTATTAATATGTTCTACTGGTAAGACACGTCTATTATGTAGCATGCACAAATGATCAAGTAGCATAACTGATGTAAACATCAGATTGTCAGGTAATTGGACTGTTCTCCCATGTACGCCTCCACTGGTCCATGTATTTTGTCAGGATATTTGGACATTGTTTTTAACTGATGAAGGCTTTCATAAATTCTCATTATTTCCATGCTTCAGAAAAGTGACACCCTTTACTCTATTTATATTCCTTTAAATATCTATATGTAATACGTATCATATTATCAGTAAATATAGCTACCGTGATGACCATGATATCTGGAAGCCCAGTGCGGTGTAAAACATGTTCCGGTTGATTTTGTTCACAAACTTGTTATCTCGTAACCATATTTCTCGGGCGTACACTAAAATAATAACACAATCTTACCTTTTCTTTGTGGACTTCCTCAATCTTGATTGTTTTTTTATCCGACATCCGTCCGATTAAAGCCCGGATAATCAACTTTAATGTAGCCTACATGAGTAGTACTTGCAATATTATCGTAAAGTGGACGCTCTTGACCCACATACCCAAAGGACTGCAAGCCCGCATGCGTCAACCTTACCAAATAATGGTATTGCGTTGCTCAATTGAAAAATCGTGTGCATACATTATTAACCTTTCAATACAATTTATATCATATTACGCCGCAACCTGTCAATCGATAATTGCTTACGTCGACAAAAACTTAAACGCAATATGTTATTCGTAGATGGGTAACAATTTATTGTAAAGGGACTATTCAACACGTGATCGGTTAGCCATGTGGGAAAATCATCAGTGGATTACAAATCTAAACATTTTTTAAAAATTAAAACCTTTAAACTCTGTTTTCATAACAGAAAATTTCATCAGTTTTATTTCCGTTATGTACTAAAGAAAATGATTAGTTTTTTTATGGATAAGCTTGCTAGATTATTTATCTACTGACCATTAAAAACTTTAGTTACTGTGGATTGTAGTTAATTACCGAAATGTTTGATGTTTTTCAAAACAGATTTTTCACACAAGTGAAGTTGAATATACTGCCAGTTTTAACTATGAGCAATGTGCGTACTCGTATCGTAGCCGCTCGAACACAGAGGTATACCATATACGGCATTTTTTTATCGTATTGTAATATCTCTGAAGGTGGAGTACATGAATCTACACAACGTGATGTCCACTATAGAAATGGAGTACACGCATCTTTCAATATGAAGACATTCTTGACAGCGTTAAAAAAAATCCGTCATAGACGTTCGATAAGCGTGATTATTCCGGGCCTTTGGCGACGAATTTTAATGTTGAAAATCCGTTCTAGCGTATGCACATTTCCTATTCCTATTGGATTATGTATATTTTATACTGTCTACCCAAAACGAATATTTTTATATCCAATGGCCAGCATATAAAAGCCGAAGCCAACTATAGGAATTTTATGTGTTTGACTATACTTTTATTACATATAAAATATGCGGAATATAATATAATACATATAAATGTTCATAAATATGTGGATACTATTACATTAAATTTGTACCTGTTTAAAATATTATCAATAAAAGACGGATATTACAAGTTTTTTTTTTTAAACACATTTTAAATGTCAAATAGATGAAAATTCGATAAGAATATAAAAGAAAATATAACTTTTACATCTGGAAAAGGTCACTCTAACCAACGCAGTTTTCACCGGCTCACGTTTATATTTTTTCAAAACATTTTAAAGTTAAGTCGATAAAATGCGTTAAGATTTCTTTCCTTTTGTTCGGCCTTTGTGTTTTTTTAAAGAATCGTAATAACATTTTTCTTTTGAAAAGTTTCGGCATTTGTATAATACTTGAAAAACATAACACTTCCAACCCACCCAGGTATTATATTACGAGTCGAACGTATAATATATATACGATATAAGCTGTCAAATACATTGGAATTAATTATCATGATTCTGCTTTTATATAAAATACGGTGCTGCCAGTGTTGATATTTTAACGTGACATGACCGCGTTGTTTCCGTTAATTATTGGTTTTTTTTATACAAATATAACCATATCGGCTCGATGCCATTCAAATATGAACCTCTCACTGTAGATACAAGCAACCGAGTTGCATATTATCAAAGTATAAACGAACCACGAGCGCCAATTCTGTGGCCTGCTGCCGACTTACGGCAAAGTGATACGCGACAAACCAATCGATTGATAGATGCCTCATAGCAGCTCGAATTTTTTTTTATACTACGTTTTATTATCTTCGGATCGTCGCACTTCGGTCGATGGCACTGCTATTATTGTTTTGATGACATATTAAACAATTGTATCTCAGTCTACTGCGGAATTAAAAAAATATTACAAGAAAACAAATCCCCGAGCGTTGTGTAAATAACACCATTCGGTGAGTGTAATCTTTAGAAAAGCCACATATACCAGACTTTTCGTGACTCATCTGAGGATTAAGCCATCAATTGTTTACTCAATACTATTTACATTTTCAAGTAGGTACGTATGGGTCGTTTGTGACCCGGGTTTTAGTTTACCTTACTTAGCCAAACAATTTTAATCCATCTATGTACACTCCCAAACAGTCTATTACGGAATCGGATATCAAAACAATCGCATTAACTTTCACGTTAACGGTATAAAATTTATTAACTCTAATAAATAAGAAAGAAAGTGTTATAAGTTTTAAATAGGTAGTGAAACTCTATGATCACGATGTATTGTTTTATGTTTCATTATATTTATATCGGTTATTTAATGGAAAAGGGACACACACAGAACAAAATTTACATGAGACACAAAAAACGTTTATTCAGTAGTTTCAGGCTAAAGTCGAAATATTAAATAGAAACCACCCTAAAGTGCACACAGACTAAACTGGTATTTTACTTACGCAATCTGATATCAATGGGATAAATTAATTTAGGAAAACCAATAAAATTTATGTGGTCGAGCTCTTCTTCCTGCTTGAAAAACTCACATGCCTTTCTCATTTCAAACTTAAAAGTTAATATTTAGATACTAATATGGCATTTGAATCCTACATTCTTTTGATAGAATTTATATTAAGTTGCATACATCATGATTATTTAAGCTAATTTCAAAAAACTGAAGGTTGTGTTCTTTTTTCCTTTTTATAGTTGATATGTAAATTTATTAGGTTAGGCTTCACTTTTCTCAGCATATATATGTCGTTCACATACAACTTGAAGGTGCTGGAAAAGGTAAAACGCCAACTAATTAACTTACGTAGTATTATTATTCAATGATCGATTTTAGGATTTCTCGTCCAACACCATCAACCGATCGTACCAATTATCAATCAATGAATACTATACCACGTATCGGGATCTCGTATGTGCATGTTTTTCGGAAACATTCATGCTATATTTCAAATTTTAAAAATCTCAATTAGAACACGTTATTTTTTGTCTGTTTATATTGAAAGTCAACTTGTACCCAGAATCGAAAGCGTTCAGCTATTTCAATCCCGGAATTTCGAGATCAACCAAACGAATGAAGTCCCGGAATTGAAAACCCTAACTGCTGTGATTTAAATTTATAGATGGGCTTATTAGATTTATTCTTGAAATAATCAACTGTATTGATTATATGATCTGTTTGATCGTACACAAAAATAAATGGATGCTGCATTTCAAATATAATTTCTTGTACGCGATCGTACATATTAGCATTATAATTAAAAGAAACACCATGTTTCATTATTTATTTTATTGAAAAACAATATACCGCTGTGTGTCCTCAGTTGAACGTGGGAGTGGGTAGAACGATTAGATTTTGCATAACATTTGTTTTTTGGTCTATATTATAAATCTTCTTGCATAATATTATACAACATTTGTGTAGGTCTATCGTCGGCCCTTGTCATTGGCAACTGTCGAATACAACTGTCAGCTGTAATAAAGTGTCATTGACGATCTGTACATGCAATACATACTAATTTGTACCTGAAATTGGGAGCGTTATTCACCGTAGCAGTAATTCTCAAAGTGGGTGATGTCGCTCCCTTGGGTAGGATTTTTAGGCGACGATGGTGACCTCTAAAGCTACAAGGGGACATTATATTACGACAGGGTAATAAAACGCGTTTAAAAAATTGGTCGACTAAAACGTTTTTCCACTTGAATACATGCTGTGAAATACCTGTATAGGCGAGTGGAAATTTTTTGTCATATTTTCAAAAGAAAAAAAATAACAGAGCTACCATTAGTACATTGAGAAAATAGTCTAGTTTATATATGTTTTATTATATGCTATTATATATCATTAACGATATAATAGTGTCGAAATAACCTATTTATTTTAATACACCAGATAGTTTTACACGCGTATTTCCGACTTAAAATCGCAGTGCATGGCTGCAAAAATGTGTGCTAAAATTATAACAGATATGCATATAGCTTTGAAATTATACACATAGTAAAATTGTCGGAGAAGACGTTGAAAGAAACACTTTGAGGGGTGTTGGGTTTAATAAGTTTGGGAATCACTGTATTAGAGCGTCCCATATCACGCCGCCTATGATATTAAAAGTATTGTTCACTGTTTGCCAAAAGTTTGCATAATAATACAGAGTTTAATGTCGGCAAGTGAGATTTTGTAACAGTCATTTTACTTGCATAATATTAATTGTATATCTCGATTGAATATTATTAGTCAAACAATAAAATTGTAATGAACAACATTGTCGAACGCTAAAGAAGGAGTATTTTGGTTGGCTGTATTCGATTGAGAAGTTCAGATGTGATAATGGTATTAACAATGTATATGTATGTATAAATATAATGCGCGATATTTCCCATAAACGGAAACGATATGGAGATAATCTCCCGCCGTGTTTTGCCAGAATGGTAGGTGATTGTAATTTACCTTTTGCGGCCTTGGAAAAATATAACAATGTCCCAGTCGACCCGATACAACATAAAAAAAGCATTTCAACGGTCGACGATCGAGTGAACGAGATTAGAAACGTGGAAAAGTATGCGCAATCGTATTAACTTGCGTAATTAACATTTGTCGCATCATTGTAAAAATATTAATTATATACTTTAAGACAAGTCTGTCAAACTCGTGGCCCGCGGGCCGCATGCAAATCTTCTTGCAGACAGTCAATATAACCAACCAAATGGTCGTAACTTATTTTTTGCAATATTCTATTATACACGGTTATTAATAACAAACTATCAGTATGAATTGTCTCCTATCAGACCCAAAATTACTACATTACATATTTAGAATCGGTCAGTTTTGAAATTAACCACTGTGAACGATTTTTCCTCAGAAAGAAAACATTATTTTTTTCATTGTTTTTGTTCTTTTTTTATACCATACTTTTTGAAGTAAACCTATGTGTCAATGAATATTTAAATATGTATTTTAGCAGTCCACGTACATCTAAATCACGTTTATTTAGCCCGTAGTAATCTTTGAATCTGACATGCTTGCTTGGAGACGATAGGAGCAGCTTCTACTAGTATAGGGCTTAAGCACGTAATGAAAAATTTCGAATTTGTCATTGAACAGATATTCACACTAGCGTATGTCAACCAAATCCATATGACGTTGTTATTAAGACGTTTCTGGCACTTTTAAGCACGCCTTATGCTCATTACGCCACGATATAGTGGCGCATTAGTGCGCGGAGACGTAGCGAGTGTACATTGAACAATAATGTTGTGGGACGATTTCAAGTTGATATGTTGCGTATGATTACTAAATTGATTTTTTCGTTGTAATATATTTTTGTCTTTTTCCTCACATGCTATTTTACTCTGGCCTCCAAACAATCAAGGTATATCCATATATCCGACCGGTCTGCGCACGGGTCCAACTATAATAGATATGCTTCAGGCGATCATATATTATGTACTTAGATGTAAAAAATAACAGGCGTGCGGATCCAATAATTAACAATTCTCCACGCGCATTTGTACATTTAGCTTCATCAGTGCAATCTCCACTGTATCCGCATCATTGATTTGATACTCACATCCATATCTAAATGCCGATTTCGCAGACTGCGAGGCCATCTGATGCATTTGTGCCAGCTTTTGTTTATAATATTCTTAATGGCTTAGTTACGATAGCGTAAACTCTAATAACGATATTAATGTATTTTTCCTATTGTTACAGGTAAGTCGATTCTCCGATAAGCAGAACTTCAATCAATGCAATTTGACATGATAGATAACCAATTCACTAGTGTAACCCTAGCGGTAAGTGTTAACATATAAGTTCGGAAATGCTATATAAATGATAATGTGGTGACAACAGTTCAGTACCAATTTACAGTTTTTCAAATCATCTCGAGTATATGTGTACATTGAAAACCATATCAGTTTCAAATGCGAAGCGTAGTGATCAATGTGAAGATTTATGTATCTACATGGAGTATTATAGTGAGGATTGGTTGTCAGCTATAACCACACCAGATGAGCAGCGTAGCGTTGCTTAACCAAACCAAACTCCACCCAAGACGAAGCCAAGAATAATAAAAAACATTTCAAGTTAAGCCGATAATTTTTTATGTAAAATATATCATGAACATGTAAGCAAACTTGCCAGTTCTCATTACATACAAAGTTATTGTACGGGTTCACCTATCTATCGTATGTTTTTTCCTATTTCGAAAGTCATTCAACCTGATTATAACGGTATAAGTATTTTAAATATCCTTTATATTGGACCCAGTCGCTCTCACGACTAAGGCCGGTCTTCACTTATCAATTTAACATCTACAAAATAAATTATTTTTAATAATACAAATCACTATATACCTACTTACATTCGTATGCGTCACACGCGAAAAAACTGGACTTTCGTGGCATCCGTATTTTGCATACTTGTTGAGTTCTTCGCTCTTCGTGGTTCAATGGTATTATTTATTCATTAAACTCGCAGACATATATTAATTACCCCTGTCCCACGGACGTGGCCATAACAACAAACAGTAAATTCAGTTTTGAATCACATAACAATAATTAAATCAGCATTGTTTATATGAATCAGAAGTTTTGATGGAAAAACTTTGGAACTAGCCGTATCCACACATAATACTTGTATTAGTTCACCTTTTGTTGTTTTGATTTTCGATTTTTAGCTCTATACGAATCCTATGTTAGTTTGTAATATAGTGCTATATTTATTGCTCTAAAATATATTACGGGCCGTCAAACAGCGTTTACTAGAAGCAATTGTTCTCATAAAAAAATATAAAAAATAATTCGTTTCAAAGGTACAAATTACCTTTCTCGGAGTTTTCTGTAACAAATGAAAATGCTACTTTCAAAGCTGCCTATCCATACATACATATATATATATGTATATACTCTCCCGTTTACATGAACATACGAAGCCTACATTTTATTATTGTTGAGCCTTTCTCGCGTGAAATGTTTTTCACCCCTCTGATTTTATTTGTGAGTACATCGTGCTTTCTAAATTTTCCTTCTTTGGTATTACGGTATTTATGGCAGTATCGTACAATGCGGTCCCAATTTTGTCTAAAATTGGCCATAAAGTATGCTGTACATTGTGATATCGGCGATACACCAAACATACGCCATATCAGTTGTAATGACATGCCAAATCTATATATATTATAATATAGTAATATTCACATTTAAATAAATACTAACACAACAAGTATAAGATGCTCGTTCAGTGCCGTTTTAGCGCGTAATGTAATCTAATATCATACATGCATTCTAATGCGACATATTCTATAGTTACATCGTGACAATACAATAACGACACTCTCGCTACCTTCGACGCGTTATGACTTTTTGGTTTTAACGCATCGTCAAGAACCGTAAGATTTTACTAAATGAATGCAGCTAACTCAATTATTATATTAAATCGATATGAAAAACATTATTTAAACATTGAACGTTTGTTATATTTCTTACCGATATAATCGTCCGAGCCCTTTTTAAAAAAATATTCAATTCACGTTTAATACGTACTAATTATCAAAAGCTGAAGATAATCTGTGACGCTTACGTAATTATTACTGAATGTATTCAAATATATATTTTTTTGCTATATTTGTGGTATTTTTCTGACATTGAATATTTGTTTCGAACACATAACGATATGAATATACGTATATTGAAGACTCTATTTCGAAAAAATGAAATATCTAGATAATTTTCGTGATCTATTCAAATTACACGAAAATCGTTTTTTAATATCCTATTAAATTGTTTCTGAAGGAATATGCTTGACATCTTGAATTACGTATAGCTCCATTCTGGGTTTGATAAAACTACGTCTATCTATTTCCTCATGTGAATTAATGCGTGACGCTATCTTGGGTTTGAGTAATGTTACCAAACTCTGAAAAACAGCACAGCAGTAATACATTTTTAATAGTCCGTTTTTTTGCATGACTTAATCATTTGTATGATGTTCCCAATTGTCGGACGGCTGGATGTCATATGCCCGACGGCCAGTTGACAAAGCTTGCCAACCGGATGGCACGACGTTCGAACCGACGCGGGGTGTCTTCCTGCTAATTGCCTCCGTGACGCACAGTCACGCCGCATATTCGAACCACGTGAAAATATCACGCCGAGATGTTCCGATTTGCCAGATCTGATTATATTTTACACATTCTATTTGAGCACTACATATTCAACTTCTGGGAGACATGGACCGTGTCCCAGACACATACGCTTTGTGACTGGCAACATAATTGGGATTTCGAACGGCATACATCATATTGTAGATAATGTGCGGTGATTATGTCTAATGATCGGGGACCATTAAATTTACAGTAACAATCTATTTTCCTTTGATAATGTCATGGCATTTGATGTTGTCGTTTATTTATGGCCTGAATTCAAATTAATTTTGAAACTGCACCGTTCCGTAAGATGACATTACATTCTCAATACCGATATATTGACAAAAATATTTAATCTATAATACGCTTTTTTTTACTATGTTCGCTCCGAAAATGGAGCATTTGAATCTACAGTGTGAAGATGTCTGCTCCGGACGTGAAGTATGTGGATCTCCGCAATGTAAAGACAATCTTGACAGATTATTATTCACGAGAATTGCTTTTCAGATAGTTGTTCAAGCCAAAGGGCATCCAGTCCGGCGTTGTTTTTTTTTTTTTTAAACTAGCAGATGTGTGAATCGAACCCGCATTCACATGATGCGAGGCGCGTACGCTAACCTCTAGGCTCCCGGGACGACACTTTCCTGTCTCTATTATTACGGAATATAAAAAATGAAATAAAGAACACCAAAAAAGCCAATAATCGATTCGGGGGTGACTGTGTGTCGAAAGCTTTGGTGGGATGCGATCATCGATATACAAGGCGTTATGCGCAAATACATAAACGATACTCTTGCTTAATTTGTTTGTTTATTTAATCTAGCAAACGTGGAAATCGAACCCCCATTCCTCGGATGCGAGGTGCGCACGTTAAGCTCTCAGCTACCGGGAACACATTTGAAAATTAAACAAAAATATGTTTAAAGGAAAACTTCTAATTCAGACACTTAAAAAAATCGTAAGTGGAATTAAATTTACTGCAGCTAATATTAGAAAGCTAATAATATGAGGTACGTTGCGCTGTCTTCCTATCCCGACATTTTCAGCTTGTTGCAGTGAACCTCAAAGAAAATAGTGTATAGCATATAAATTCCAACATTGCTCAAATAATATAGGCGTGACAAAATGTAAGGGTGAAGTGAAAGCACTCACGCAATACACGCGGAAGTAGCCCAATTTCCAAAGAAGCCAAATAATAATGCGAACACGTTTGTTGAAAATACGTCACCGATTGTGTTTAATTATTTTAACATCTGGAACAACCGAATAGTTATTTGTCTCGGAAACTAGATCATTCTTCGGCGTGGTCTTGCCAGTATTTGAAGAAGATTTGTCGTTTTTGTGTTATCTTAACGTTTTTTGAATGCGTCAATTTTAAAGCGCGAGTGTAAATTCCTCAATTGCCAGTAGAGCACATTTTTGGCATTACGCTGCGGAAGTGCTTCCTGGTCGGGAGATTTTTTCGTATTTTAAGCGGTCACAGCTCCCGCCGTGGCACGATAGTCATTATGATGTCTCAGAAATGAGATGCTTTACGACACAATCCATCTCAATTTAAATTTATTATGATTGCCTTTTTATAGTCCAGGGAGTACGAAATAAGTTATTACACTTGTTCGCTTCTGGCTTATACGTATTTTTCCGATTTTTCCTTTTCCTTAATACGATAGTCCATAGGAGTTTTCTAGCAATTACCACGTCCACTCTGAAAGTGCAGTATTTATATCTCCACATTATGAAGATGTCCACTTCATAAATTGTATATATATATATATCCACAATGTGAAGACTTATATTGACATATTTTTCATGAGAATTGGTTGTCAGACATTCGCTCAGCCCATCAGGGATCCAGTCTCGCAACTTTGATGTTTCAACCTTTGCAGCTGTTGTATTCGAATTCATAACCTCCGAGTCTGAATCACGCGCGCTTACACCTCGACCAACGGAGGGATTAATATAAGTTACAATTTAAGCAGTGTACGTACATTATTCGTACGATATACATTTTTAAATTGCACGTTAAATTAGTTATAATAAGTTCATAGACATCGCATGGTATTGCAGTCGAATTTTCGTTAAAATATAAACAATTTATAATGGTATTACTAAATTAAAAAAAAAATGTTGACACGTCACGATATAAGGGAGACGCCATGCTATGTATTAATAGTTTGGACGCTAGCCTTTTTGTTTTCGTTTCAAAAAAAAAACTGGTGACTCACGTTTTTATACGAATGACTCATTTATTGCAGCCATATTGCACAAAAGATAACTGACCTTTAAAATAATGGCCCACCTCATTAATCGTTGTTTATTTGTGAAGAATGGCATAATAGCGACATTAAATGAAATATATAGAAGAAAAATTACATTAATCACTAATGTAAGTAATTTGAGATGTATTTTATTTGATTTTCTATGAAAATGCCTCACAGATGACTAAATCGCAGCGCTAAAAAACTCATACAGTTATGAGAAAATCGTGCATAATAAATTACTATGAAAAACACCTATACAGCAAACGGAGATCTTGCAAGATGGCCTACCTACAATATCGAGGGTATACTGACAGGATTTAAACAAGTTCTGAGATAGCGTATAAAACATCAATTTCATGATTTATGCTTTAAAAAATAACAGCCTAATAATATTTTAAATCAAATAGTATGTAGGTACTAATGCGTAGTCTGTCTCCCCGGTAAGCGTAGTTGGTAGCGTATGCGTCTAGCAATCCGGAAAATGCGGGTTCGATTCTCCATCTTTCGGATTTTAAGATCTAAAAATGCAGGACTGAATGCCCATTGATTCTGACAAACGATTCTCGTGAAAATTAATCTGTCAAGACATATTCACACTGTGGAGATCAATATACTCCACTCGGAGTGGATATCTTCACACTGTGTAGATCCACATCGGGGAGCGAACATGATTAACTGGTTTTAGCATTCAACCAAACAGAAAACCATAGAGAACTGACTCGATGCATTCTATCAGTATACCCTTAATTTTTTTAGTGCCGACAGATATCACGGTTTTATAGTTCGGGAAATAATAGCGATTTCATATAATGACCGTTAACACATTGTGTGTGGCGCGTTAAAATTGCGCAAGGTGTAAAATGTTCGATTTGGTTACTAGTTTTATTTTACTCCAGGGCGGTAATTCGTATTCCGGACGCACCTCCGTCGTCGCCACACCCCGCCCTCGCCCTCCAAGGAGATCGATTTGGCGCGGCCGTACGCCTGTTGACTGGCAATTATTAATATCTCTGACATGTTTGATCGATTTGACAAAATTATCTATTTCAACTTGTGTTATTGATAAGTTCTTTTTTTCGTGGTAAATTATGATTAGTTTCAATGGTTTGAAAAGAGAATGAAATTAATATTTAAATACAAACCGGTAATCTTCCCCTGTCTATTGTAATAATGTTTTATCGGCGTGTGAATTAATGACAACGTGTCCGTTCCCGCCTAAAAAGATTGAGCACGAGTATAAAAATTTCCCACGAGCAATTATTGCTTGCGGCATTTCTCTACATAAATTTTTCGCACAGTAAGTATAAATCAGTAAGCGCAGATAAAAAAATACTTATCTTTGATTAAGTTGGATTTAATTTCCACAGTTCCGTTATCAAAAATGTAAATTTAAAAGGAAGTCGATCCTATTTGTAATTTTTAAATCTACTCAAAACAAAATTTATTTAAGTATTTAATATATTTAGTTAAATATGTAATGATGTATTCAATAGCTATTAATAATATTAACAATTTGTCTCCCCGGTAGCGTAGTCGGTAGCATGCGCGCCTAGCAATCCGGGGACTGCGTGTTGGATTCCCCATCTGTCGGATTTTTTAAATCCAAAAATGCAGGACTGGATGCCCGTTGGGTTGATCAATTGTATGACAAACAATTCTCGTGAAAAATAATCTGTCAAGATGTCTTCACATTGCGGAGATCCATATATTCCAATTTCGTAGTGGATATTTTCACAATGTGTAGATGCATTTGCTCCACGTTGGGAGCGAACACGGTATAAAAAATATTAATCGGATTGATATTTACTGGGCAGACCGCATTATATTGTAACCTTTGCATTTTACTATTCAATTTCACAATTTGATTGGCTTTTTCGTTTGCAACGCATCACCAAGAATAGTCTTTCGACATAAGTCATTAACGAAAAAAAAAGATTAGCCATAACTTAAAGTAATCTAACCATCGTATCCGATAATGCGTTAATTTAATGATGGGCGTCAGACAGCTTCCCTTTCAGGCCGAGCAACATATAGCATTATTTTTCCTTATCTGATTGTTTTCATTGTAAAATTGTTTGGTATACTACGGTACTTTCTGTGTATATTAAAACAGTCTGTCTTGAAATTACAAAAGAGCTCTGAGGTTTTCCCGGTCCTGGAATTCTCAGTAGCCTTTTGTAAATAACAAGAATTGTAATAATTTTGCTGCCTTTGTTTTTATTCTTTATACAAAGGCCCACGCATTTTTTTACCTTTCTCTGTGACTGGTTGATTACTGACACATTTCATTGTGTTTTTAATCTGCCGTTTCAAATATTTTATGGACTGTCACAATTAATAATTAATTACATCTTTCAATAATCAGAGAAATACAATCTAAAATAGATATTGATAAAAATTACCCATAGAAATACTGAATAATTGTAAATATTATAACTTCTTTGACCGGAGTTCTATGAAATAAATTCTTACTTGTGTTTTTCTGTTGATCATTATAATACTAAATATTTCTTGGATTTTTCATTATTTTGGATGTATAATATTATATTATATTGTAATGTGTGGATTCCGAAATATATATAAAATCGAATCATATAAAATGTTCCTACGGATGACCGTGATCAGTGATGACTAAATTTTGTTCACCAGAAAAGACTGCATCCGTTCTATTTGCCGACCAAACGTGTATTTATTTCTTGTGGTATTTGACAATTCCAGTACTTCAGGCTTGAAACTAATTTGGTTTCCTACACGTTGATATAAAAACTATTAATACCCTTCTAAGCATTGATTAAACTTGTGAATAAGAGTATTTTTTAAATAAAAAGCTGTCTCACACTTAGGTGATATTTTGTACCGGCTACAAATTGATACAAATTATCGTTATGTTTGGTTTGTGACAAATTTTTTTCACAATTTTAGCATCTATTCGTATACATTGCTAGTTTCTCATTTCGAATTTTCGGCATTTATTATGAACATTAGCACGTAGTATATTTAGCATCTATCATAGAATGGTAAAAATACGTGTCTCCAATGCAACAACCGAGATGAAAACATTACTCCATTTCAAAATATATATATGAATTCCAAAAATAATTTTAGATTGTCTTTCGGTCTGCGAATTCGTCTACAAGAATCTCGATTACGTGACCAAGAAGTTCTTTTAACGTTTATATTTTGGGCATCGGAAACTATTTTTATCTTCAAGTATTACACTGAATGTATTTTCTGACAGGTGACTCAAGGGTGCCCGAGTGTTGATATACTTTTCCACTCGATTTCGCGGTAAAATTAATTAAGCCCGAGCACACCTATCCATTATTCGGCCGGAAGAAAATATCACTCTCCGCATTATTTTCGCTCGCAAATAACTTTTGTGTATTAATTTTTGCGTGCATATCGTGCCGACACGCGAATAGAATACTCATAATCGTACACGGTTTTTATTGTGTTTTGACACAACGAGTGAGCGACGGAGCGCAGGCGACTTCTCCAACTCTCGCGGTGAGTCAGCTAGGGGCGGCCTAGCCAAAAGCCGCCCACGCCCTCGCTGCAGAAGCGGGAAACTTTTATCAAACATTTCGCGGGCGTTCTGGTGACTGTTGTCAAACTCCCACTTTACGTAATATATTCCTTGAAACTTTGTCTTCAACCTTCTACGCCATAGAACTTAATATCTGCGTTATCACAAAGATAACATTTTTTTCTTATTTCCATAAAACTTCTGTAATGGTTATTGCTTACAAGGTGTACGATCATTATCAGACATTTGCAAGACGAATATTACCGAATACAAACAGTTACCTTAAAACGTGAATCTATATTACACGTACTAAATGCATGGCAAGTGAAGTCATGGGTAGTTAACCCGTCATATGACATGCATATAAATTCTATCTACTTGAAACCGAGAGATGTGGTTCGTTACATTGGCAAATTATAGGCTTATTTTTAATATGAAACATGAAAATGATTTATTTTTAGCATTACAGGCTTAACCCAAAGTACCATCCACATTTCATTTTCGATTTCGAGACAAATCTCTTCCCTCGTCCATTTCATGAGGATGTATTTTCCAGGAATGATTTATTTTAATCTCCATCGTGACTCATCTTTCATAAAATTATCATTGAATAAAACTAATCGTGGAAATACCAAGTATTTTTTATCTGAAAACTGTTCATTCTTTTAAAAAAATTGTTCATGTAAATAGATTAAAAATATTAGACGATATATATCCTAATCTAAACGCGTTGTGAAAAGATCAAACGTGCGCTTAAATCTCTATGAAGTTTACAGTTTATAAAACTCGATTATATAATCTAATTGAATTCGTAATTACCATTAGCTTGTGTTTATTATCTGCATAACGCATCCCGCCACAAAGAACACAATAAACCGATCAAGTAGTGAAAATTGTCTTCACATTTGTTATTTATAAAATACAAGCCGCATTGTTGGTTCGTGTTTACGAATGTAAATTGAAATTAAATGCTTGAAAGAGATTCTAAAATGTTTAAAATGCATGCTGAATTTACGCTTCAAAAGCAATTGAGGCCGCTTTTGGAAATCTTTACTTCTGAATGAATACATTAATATAAGACGCATTTATATATATGATATACTATACATACTGTTTATAGTTAGGATATTTCGAGATATGTTAAACAAAATGATTTTTAGTATGGTACATAATATTATCGCTGGTAATAAACGTAGAGTGCATAAAAATGTACAATTTTTCTGGAAATTTCTTTCCATTTTCTCTTAGGAAAATGCTATATGGCGATCGCAAACAAATAAACGATTCTTTCGTTTTTGAGAGCTATTAGTCCACCGTGTTCGTTCTCAAAAACGATTGATTTGTAGATATGAATTCTTTCCAATGTATGGAGAATTTTACTTTTAACTGTCATTATCGCACTTTTCCTTGAGGCGGCTTATTTTACGATAACGGTTATTAAATCCATTTTACGACATTTATTTTATGTGTCAGTTTCACTTAAAATCAATTCTCAGCGATTTTTTTAATTTCAGTAATTAAATTTAGTATTTTTTTTTATGTAAGTAGACGTTTCAATACTTAAACTACAATACTCGACGATTTCTCGAATCTCTTTGACAAGCACAGCTATTGTTTCTCAAATTTAATTCAGAAATTCAATAGAGATTTAGAAGACGGTGACAGGTCGTCATTTCTTTGTCGTCTAATCAAATGAAAATACCAGTTCTTTCTCGTCGTTACCTCTATATAACGCGGTGATCTTGTTATATACCTGAAATGAAAATCGATTAATGCTAGACAATTAATGTGAATTTAAAAAAGTTAATTCAATTTATTAAGAAACTAAAAAAACCGTCCCAGAAGTGTAATAGTTCTGTAAGTAAATCCGAATTGCTAGGCATACGTTAAAGTGTAAACGAAAACTATTATAAATCGCAATGAAGAACAATATAATTGACCCCTCGTATATATTTCTCCGACGCTTGTTAGGTTTTTTGGGAGAAATTCACTCCGTGTACAGTTTGCTAAAATCTATTAAATCCGTAATAGTACCTCAGTATGCGCACAGTGAGTTTTCCCAACATAGCAGAGTGTATAAAATCCGCACGTAGAATTTCGCCGTGTTAGCAATTAACTAAGGGCGTGTGCCTTGTCATACATACGAGAAACGCCTGGAGAAAAAGAAAGGTATTTTTCTCACTTGAATTTCCAATGTAGACCAATTCGTCAAACTAACATTGCGATGGATATAATATAGATGGTAGCATTGTATAATAGATTGGCAAAATAGAACAACCGACAACAGCTGTATACAATTATGTGTTTGCATATATTAACCGAAGGGGTTTTTTTTGAATTACCTTCCCCTCAAGAAGCCTAAGTACAGACATATTTATAGCAGCGTTTTTAGTGCGAGAAAAGGAAAACAACTGAACTTTCCGGTACACACCCTAGATCTAGTTAGATAGGAAACTTAGAGCACCGACAGCGGTCTACGCATAATTTTAGATACATAAGAAGTAGAAGAAAGGGCTTAAAATACAATTTATGCATTGCAAATAATTACTGCATTCTATAGAAGATTGCCTGCAAAAAAAAAGTTGGTTGGGATCCCTCGTCGAATGCACACACCGCGAGTCGACTGACTGACTGCCAAGCCTCGACGGATGACGTATAATCGACCCGCAGATTCGTTAACGACGTTTAACCTCAAACATAAAAGCTTGCGGCGTCAAATTATTATTATCGTCATTATCGTGTCATCGCTGTGAGGTAACATTATTTCATTTTCTTCCGCGGTACGTTTGATACGTTATTTAAAAGTAAATGTTTGAATTGTTCTAGTGAGACCCCTTGTGGAAGGCACCAAGGAAAAGCCTCCGGTATTTTACAGACAAAAATTATTATAATATTATGTTTTATTAAACTTGATCAATATTTACTATCTAGACATCCAATTCGTATTGATGACATGTGTGGCTATTGACTTAGACTACACACAAGTTTTTCTGTGTGAGTGAGAAAGTGTCAAAAGAAAAGTTCACTAATATCAGATGGATTCCACCAGAGTATGTATGTAAATGAGATCCTTGGCTGTTCTAATGATAATTAGGGCACATTCTACCGTCACTATTTTTTGATAACTTTTATGTTTTGATAACAATGTA
Organism: Rhyacophila evoluta; assembly: GCA_022683975.1. Taxonomy (NCBI): domain Eukaryota; kingdom Metazoa; phylum Arthropoda; class Insecta; order Trichoptera; family Rhyacophilidae; genus Rhyacophila; species Rhyacophila evoluta. The sequence goes on from JAGVSQ010000769.1 coordinate 20,637, forward strand.
TCAACGTTTCCATTAAATGTATAATATATATATCGTTCATAACAAATACTTCGTATAGCACACGACACAAATGTTGCAAGGTGAAAAACTCTTTAATTACAGTAACATTGATGCATCAAATTATTTAAATAGCATATATTTTTAATGTTACTATACAATTAACTAATCGATGGCTTAATCCACCAGCTTTTAATTCGACGAATTGTCAAAAAAACGATTTCGATGCCTATTTTTCATTTTTCTGTCGTACACAACGCTTAAAATTCACAAACAAATAAAAACAATTCACGCGCATACGCCAGTCAATTCCATGCAGTAACATACACATTCGCCTGAACATTTCACATAAATGAAGTTGGCTGGTTATCAGATTAAACCATCCTAAAATTTTCTAATGTTGACACTAAAGAAAATACGGGATGTTTTGATGATATTGACTACAGTGTTCTTTTCAACTCTAGTTTTTTTTTACCATAGGGTATGCGAGGTTTTGCTTTGGCATGAGTGAGATTTATATTAATAATATGCTTAAATTACTATTTCGAAGTAGAAGTAAATTATCATTAAAAATTTGTACAAAGTTTATACTTTTCTCGCTGTCGAATTTACAAAAAGTATTTTTAATCGTGATTGTCTGAATATCTTTTTTAATTAAATTTATCATCACAGCATTTACATTTACATAACCTTTGACAATGCGTTTAATATTGATTTCGTAACAGCATAAGCTCCATGGGGAGTATCGTTGATTATTTATATACCTGACCAATCTCAATATGAATAGGTACACCTGTTGGCATTCTGCCGGAACCAATGTCATTTTTTCCTTGATGTTAGGGAATTTTCCGCTGAATATAAATTCAATTTTCACAAAAAATAAACACAAGTTGACAACCGTATAAGCTAGCGTGATAAACCTGTTGTGTGTGTGCGATGTATGTATTACTACAGAATTATATTTTTGGTCGAACTTAAGGATCAAAAAACCACCGAAGGGCATGCGTGTAATAAATTAACGTGCCCAAAAAATGTTTTTCATTAAGATACTGAAGGATATCTAATAATATTGCCAAGGTTCAATTCGTTATTGTATGCGAAATACATTTGTAAAAAAAATATCATTGCCAACAGAGATTCTTTGATAAAAATGATTACAGCGTAATACGTAATAAAATTTCCTTTGGAAATAAATAATCCGACGAAGGGATATTGAATTAACTCGAAACGCGCTGGTTCGAATTTTCATTATATTTCTCAGAATTGAAAATTCAACCGCGCCTTATAGAAGGCACTCTCGCTGAGGAAAACATAATAATCTGTGAGCAAGCAGATAGCTTATATTTTCTTATTATTATTTGAAATTATCTTATGAATAAGTAGGATTTAACTTTACCGAATAACTTCAAAAATAACAGTTCTAGAATTAAATTCGTGTTATATTATTTTATAATGATGTGAAATACCGACACATGTTTTTTTATTTCACTCAAATGCTTTTCATTCTTAGTGTGTAGTATTTTGGTTTGTGCAATTTTAGTATTTGTATGCTTTAATTATCATGTATCACTGTGGGCGTCGTCAGGTTATTTATTTATATGTATTTTTTTTTACTTATAAAACATGCTGAGAACATTACAAATTATTAATTTAAGGTATTCGTTGCTTCTAAAAAATTAACAGGAGTATTAAATTAATCACATTCATAAAAGCATATTAGTATTTGTCAAGTAGGAATGATTGAGAAGTGACGTACGTAGCTTTCTAATTGGTGGAAATGGGTGGCACTAAACCATGACATCACTTGCTTTCGTATTTCTCGGAATATTGGTGAATTTTCCTTTAAAAGCTTATTCGGTAGACCATGAGAGTTAGAAAATTTATTCTGTCCTATTATGTCGGAACTCCAAATAGTATAATATAATATTTTGTATAGTCGTCTCTGTGGTCGAGTATGAGAATAAAATTGAAAATGCAGAACTCTGTGTGCAATAGGTCAAAAAATTGGCTGACAACCAATTATTGTAAAAAATCTGTCAAAATTCGTTTTGAGAAAGTCCATATTCTCCACTTTCCAAGCGGAAATTGTAAAAAAAAGTAGCATTGTATTACAATAAGCATACAAACATCAATTTGATACTTTCATGTTCAAAATTAAAATCTCGTTGGAAACCGAATAATTTTGGCACAAATAATCTCAATGAGCAGACAAATATTCTGGCGCCCCTTTCAAATTGTTTTACACTGAAATCTTCCACTCGCCATCACTGGAAAAATACAAATTATAATGCATTACTATGACAGGTGCCCATCATTCTACTGATAATCAATAACGTTTTGTTTAGTTTTACCTAAATCGATAGTGTTAGTTTTATTATATTGTCATTACACAATACGCCAATAGGTGCAACGTTCAATTAAAATAATTGTCCATTTGAATGACAAGACAGACAAATCACTTACTGCTCACTCATTCGCGAAATCTGTCTTCGTCCGCATGAATCAGATAATTATTTTTTGTCTGGGCCTCTTTCGTACAATAATATCTTCAGCTGAATATATCTGTACTAACCTAGAATAATTATGCTTTATTCTAGTTCAAAGTATAAGGTAAGGTAGATATTTTACGTTTTCAAATATAAAATATACAAGTATGGATGTCAGAAACAATTAAAATAGCGATCGTATTGATATTTGTACATTTTAGTCTTTTTTAAATTCGAATACTATTATTTTAACTAGTTTTTAAACACCCTCCTGAAAATTTCTTCTAGTAGAGCTACCTACTTATTCAGGGCTGGTAGCGATATTTGCATTTAACTGTGCGGTGTAAATTCACTTCCACGACTATTTACCACAGACCAACAGCAGATAAAAATATACACAATCTATTCAACCTTTTTAAATGAAATGTTCAATGAATATTATATCCGTGATTTAAAGGATAGCGCTCGACGTTACGCATGCTCTATCGATTTGTGTAACGTGCTAAAAGAAAATATTGTATTTTCTCCGGCCGAGCCATTCGCGTTTGTTTGTTATTTGAATTTGTTTCCCAATGAACGATTCAAGCCTGGTTCCTTTAGCTAAGCCTTCCTTTCACTACTAAATTTCGACACATATTTTTTTTCTAAAACCATTTCTACTGCGAGCAATTTACACAATACTTTGGCAACTTATTTACGAAAAGTAATAAGAATATATTGTATGATTAATATTCTATTATATAAATAAATATATATAATTACATATCTGCTGTAATCGGGAATCTATGAGGGGCAACTTTTACAGGGGACGTTTTCGAATATCCAATTTATTTAATTCTCTGAAAATTAATATTTCAAGAGTACTTAATAATGAGTTTGTATGTAGGTGTCGTTAATTCAGCTTCAGTGGAACCCAAATTACGAGATGATGTGTTCATTTGCAGATAACACGTATATTGAAGGCGATAACTAAAACACCCAGAGTAGTCAACGTTTCAGTCGAAGTGTTTCAGAACAATATTTCTGTCCTTGAAAGAATGCTAGTCTTACGTTCACGCCCTTTTCACGTCGAAAATTGCGTAGGTATGTCGACAGGAACGAAAAGGTGGCGGTGATACGATTGAGTTAAGGAGAAAATAGGACATTCAGGACCTGCCACATTTATTTACCACTTAGGTTTTTAAAACTTTAAAACATTTCGACGTGTAGCGAAATGGCGTTCGATGTTAAGAGTAACAGAAATGAACTCGTGTGGCTTTCAAAACTTAAATTCTCTGCAGCTCATTTTTATTTTTAATATCGCTTTTTATGGTCATAGAATAACAAATCTTGTACTGCTAGCTTAATGTTTTTTTGTTCTCGGTTCTCTTTCACGATTTCGTTCCGTATACGTTTGAAATAATGAAAAGCTCGCTGACTCAGTTCTCGTGCCGAGGGGCAATCAATCTTTGAACGCCTCGCAATGTTATTTTTTAAATAATCATTGGTAACAAATAAGTAATAACAGACGAAGACTTAGCTCTTCAAGACTAAAATAGAGGAACTCTTCGGTTTCCGTACTATATTATATATTAGCTTAGGTCAGTTGATAATATTGATATTGAATACAGTTTTATGAAATGACAATATAAAACAAATGGTATCAAACCGTATTCAATTTTTACCGTCGAAAAATTGTTTTTATCGTAGATGTATCGAATTTAAAATCAAGTTTCATCACCCACGATCTATCTATATATCACTATTATTATTATTTTATAATCATTGTACTGTCTTTGAAGTAAGTTGCAATATACATATCCATGCAATTTGAAGGTTAAAAAATAAACAAACATTTTTACAGTGATTTTTTTATTAGAAATTCACTTTATCGAGTGTGATCTTGCTGTAAATACCAATTCAATATTTTGATAAAACAGCATGGCAAACTAGCGATGGGAAATTCATAAACACGACACCTATACACAGTTTCTGTTAATAAAACCAATATTTTAAATTATAAAATCTAATATTTATATACACATTTTTATCTTTTGTATTTTTCGTTCATAAAAACTAATCGATGTCAACATTGTAACATAGATTGTTCGTTTTTAAAGTGATACACTCTTGGCTGAGTGAATTTTTCATGGAACACTTTTTCTCAACATTTTATCCGTTGCCTCGCAGCGACGGAGATTGTTTTGGTATCCCTCTCACGAATTCACTCGCCGTACTTATGATACTTACCTAACTACAGCGCGGCTGTTTGTAACGAAATGATTCATAGAGATATTTTCCTGAATCTTTATTTGCTGCAGCAGAAATGAAAGGCATCGCTTGCGAATGTGTCGCGTTCTCAATATATTTTTTATGACCGTGCACCCACTTCCACCAGTCATTATTTTATTAAATTTAATTCCGAAGAATTTAAATTCCTTCAAAACAACTTTTTATTGGTATTTGGACGTTTGCCCGAGAATTTTACTGTACAAATGCTCAATAATAAATTTATAGTACATTTTATTTTCTGCTTTATAATTCTTTATTATTAACTTCTTCGGATGCGAATATGGTATCTGTCATCCAGCAGTAGGTTAATATTTATAATGTGTTGACATATTGTCACTGATAAATAATCATGAATATTGAGAATTTTCTCCCTGGTAGCCGAGAGATCAGCGTGCGCACTTTGGAGTCGAAGACTGCGGCCTCGGTTCCTACTACTGCTTCACTATTAATGAGATCCATATACTTTACTTTCGAAGCGGAAATTGCTCTTAAAAAATTAATAATAATAAACCATACAAATTCATTGCTAACGTCACTGTTTTTAATGGCACGCAACTATGCTTTGAAAGTTCTTTCTGCGTTTGTAGTTTTGGCATTGTAACAATAAAGGGTCAGGAAACACTTAAAGAACAAGGAAGAGTTCGGTTACCATGATAGTCTTTATGTTTTTCTTATTTTACTAGACTTCGTAATGTGTTTCCAACGTCAATATTATTTCTATCAATTAATTAAAACTATGTCAATTTCATAATATAACTTGTGAATATGTTACTATAAAATAATTACTAATAGCAATTGTATTGGTGCTTAAAAATCTAATTATAAGTGTGACCTGCGTGCTTGGAAATTCTTTTTATCTATATTAATGATAATTTGATACAATTTAGACTGTCGTAAGTAAAACGATGGTTATGTGTATAACATTTTATTTTATTACCACAATCTATGTTTTAAATCCTCAGATGTTAATCTAAGTAAGTCTTCACAATAGTATGACGACCGAAGCAACTGTCGATAAATGCAATCATTTAGTTAAATCTAAAAAATCTATAAGATAATCACGAAATCATTTCTGTCAAATCATCGAATTGATTCAAAATCATCACATAAATAGCTCTCCGTATTGTACACTGCCAAATGGCAATCATGCATAATTTTATTTCTTTAATTAAATACTTGTAATTTTATAATTGCATCAAACCTTGTAGATAGTAAATTTTTGTATACAACTAATTCATAAAATCACTAGTAGGAAGTAGTTATCATAGATTTTAATCAATGCTTCTCAAACTTGTCGACGATATGTACAAATTATAAACGTATTCATCGCAATAAAAATATGATAGAATATGATTACAAAGTAGATTTATACTAAGATTACTCTGTACCTATTCAGATATGGCCTAAGTTTTTCAATAATATTGTTTCACTTAGTATGTTCACGGCGATTTAATCGTGTGGAAGTGATTCATATTGATAACGTTAACAGTATAAATAGTTTGGTATTGCGAATAATCACAACTGGGCCAATGCGAAACTCTAACCTTTCGTGAAAACATTTCTCTCCTGCCTCGGTTGAAATTCTTCAACGAAATATTTTGACTCACGACAAAAACCAATACAAGTGAATAACCACTGGCTTACTAAATATTGCGGCTAAAAGTTGGGTGATTCATTCTAAGTTTTCTCCGAAATACGCCTTCTGTATGTCTGAAAAACAATGCGATTGTTCCCAGATGCGAGTCATGTTTTTTTACTCTTCTCGATTCATGAATTTTTTTAATCCAAACCACCACCGATTCTACTGAAAAATTTCCCGTTATTCCAAAAATGACACGAGTGACTGTTTTGTGATTTTTTGTATTTTTTTTGTATTTTCTCGAAAATATAATATTAGCTTACGTACTCTATTCATCGTTTAATGTTATATACATGAACATATTCATTCATATCTATATGAGCGTGGTTTATGTATTTCTGCAGAACGCCATGTCTAATCCATGAACGCATTAAAAGCACATCTGCCTAATTTTTTTTAAATCGAAAATATAGACTTCGGTGCCCATTAGGTTGAGCAATTTGTGTGACAACTAATTTTCGTGAAAACAATCTGTCAAGACATATCTTCACTGTGTACATCCGTATGCTCCATTTTCGGATCGAATATAGTAAAAAAAATATTGGGCTCGTAATTGGAGACGAATAAAAAATATGCGGTGCAAATTTTCTTAAGTATTTTTTAATAAATTTATAAGACTTGTATTATTGAACATATTGTAGTAGATCGATATTTGTGTTCTATACTCACATCGGTAGTGATATTCTAGAAATATTTTTAAGTCACTTGTGTTAATTGCACATTTCTCTTAATTATCATAAATAGCGAGGCACGTGTAATACAGGTACTCGCTAAGTGTCATTATTCATTTTGAAAATGTGTAACTAACTATCCGAGATTTCAATTACGCTCTGCAGTGTCAAATTCAATTATTTTTATCGTAAACGAGGTCACTCGTTCTTCAGATGAGGTGTTTCGAAATACCTTCGAGGACAATATTAGTGTATGCTGTGCTCGCGTTTGAAATACATATGACCAATTACCCTACAAGTACTAATAAACAGTACCCCTTTGAAATTGAAGCTTTTGCCCGACGTCATTTGACGTAAATTATCAAAGACGTGAAAATCTTGTAGCCAGCTCCCATGCCAAATAGTATTAAATATCCAAATTCCGAGCACGTGCGACGGAATGTGCATCGAATCGTGCATTTTAATCGTGCTTTTACAAGTATCCATTTCTTTGTAGTCACTTTGATTATTTGCCACTGCCCTACAATGATTTTGTGATCTTTCGCACCGAGAATCCTTAACCGTATGATTCAACTCTTCAATTTAACTGATCAATAATTCAAATCGTTTCTTATTAAATACGCTAGAACTGCTTTGGTATTAATTATACTGAGTTTGACTACATTATTACGAGTACTTTGACTAACACCTTGGTATTTGATTTGACAGTCCGTAAAAAAAAATTTCTTCATATAGCATATCTATTATATTCCATTAAAATGATCGATACTATAGTGAAAAGGTTAATAATAAAATGCTTATCACTTAATAAATATATTGCATGGACAAACTAAGTACTATTTCCACTCCCACGCCATTGTCAAGATTGATATCGACTAACCTAGTTTACCTAATTTGATATAATTACAATACGTAATGTTATGCGTTATGAATTAAATCACTTGATGCATCCATATTCTACAATATCAAATAAACACATGTATGACAATTATTTTTTTCTTCGTCACGCTTTCCATGTGTATAATTACTCTACGTTTATATATATTGTTTAGTGTCATTTCTTTTCGTCAGCATCCAGGCGTATTGGTCAGGTCGTTCCCATAACTGAAATATCTGTCATTTTATTTTAGTAGTATTTAATAAAAAGTATTTCATTCATTTTTAACATACGTGTTAATTACTCTTTCCAGAAATACTACTATTGTATGCGGTTGAGTGTTTTTCACACGCGTACTGTTATTAATGATTGTCAACTGCAGTACGGCGGTGTTTATTGCGCTGAATTTTCCATCTTCTTCTACAGCTGTACTCTTTCGAAATGACAACGCTCGAATATAGTTCATCGCTGGTAGAAACAAATCGCTAATATGTTTGTTGTTTTGGAAACGGTCCAAGTGTCTAAAAAATGCGCGCTGCTTCGTGCGGCCACCCCGCGATTCAAGGACGTAGCCGTCACTCTCAAGGGCGCAGAAAATACTCGATAAATTTTATATCATCGTTAAGAATGTTTTTCCTTGTTCGCTTTGATTAATTGCTGCCTAGGGGTGGTCAAATCCCCCGAGGGCAACATACGAATGAACTGTTGGAACATTATTTTCTTTTGTGTCAGTTAATTATTTTACTTGGCGTCTTTTTTCCGAAATAAGCCTGAATAAAGTAAATTTTGTGTATACATATTTTTAATCAAATATATTATATTAAAAATTGATTTCACTCGGTACTATTCGGTCGTTTTTAAGCCTCTATATACGAGTTTGTAACTGCGAGCTTCTGTACACCGTTTGAATATAAATCAACGTGGTTTAATGTGTGCTTAAATTCAGGACACGGACGCTCGATGTGTTGGCTGACAACCGATCCTCGGCAAAACGATGTGTTAATAATGCTCCAGGTACCTGATTTTGGATATTACAAAAAAAGTTATTCGATAAATGTAAATATTTGAGACGCCGAAAAAATATTGCGTCATTTGAACTTCTATTTTGTGATTTTGTATGATTGCCTCTTATACATTTTCGTTGTCATAATAAGTTTATTGGATCTTTCGTCTAATGCAATAATGGTGTAATGCAAATATATAGGGCGCTGGGAATGTTTATTCTGGAGACTCTCATTGATTATCTATATCCACGCCTACATTTTGCAGTAAGTAAAACGTGAAAATTTTATAAACCTCGATCCATCGGTCACATTCTATGGTGTATCGTTTAGGGCTTGTTCAGACATGGCATAATTCACGTGTTTACGATCGCACGGTTCAAACCGTATGAAAATCAAAGTTGTTCCGACAAGGCGATTACCGTGCGAATGTATAGAAAAAAGAGCCGGAAAATCTCATTCTAAAGATTAAAGTCGAAGAGACAATATGTTTTTGGTTGTTCTGCAAAAAAAGTATTTCTTTAATACTTCCACCAACTCCTACCAAGCTCGTTTCTTTTTAATTTTATTGGATATCCCATATCACTGGCTTTTTTCCTATTTGACCGATAAATAGCTCAGAGTCAAAAAAATCCACTGTTGCACTCCAAAACGCTCGACTTCCACCAAGCAACTGGACGCTCTGCGGGGGCATACCGTAGTAATAAGTCCGCGTGGATTCCGCGCGTTTTAATTTTCGGACGGTCGGATGGCAACCAGTCGGAATGAATATAGGAAATCCAATGTAATTTACATCCGCGCGAATCCGCCGTGTCTGAACCAGCCCTTATTCTTTGACGTCATAAATAAGAAATATCTTTTTCACATTTATCTCGTCATCCAATTATTTATCTTCGGTTAAAATTTCAAAGTAAAATTCTAGAATATGACACCTTTTAAAATTAGTATTTTGAATGGTAAAGTCGCTGTTCAATTAAATACGGCTTTATTTTCGTATAGAATTCGGCGTACTTCGAACATTATCTGCTTTAAATCATTTTCCCACATTCATACTAACAATTAGCATTCACGAAATTTATCGGAGTGTAAAACTAATTAGTAGTTTCATAATTAAAGGCTTATAGAAAGGATTCTCTTTACGCAGATAATTTCTGAATATGCCGCTGCGGATTATTCCGTAATATTAAAATTAACGAATTATCATAGTTTGCCGTGAATTTTAAAGTAATATTAAAATTCATATTGGTTTCAGCGTGAACATTTAAAGGTCTGCGTGAGAAGAATATCAATAAAAATGACTCAATTGACTAGCCAATGGAATTGCCCACTTTCAGGTGGACTAATCGGTCCATACATCCCACTGAAACTCGGCGGTGCCTGGTACCGGACTCCCAGTTTCCAACCTATTTTTTTATTTTAAAAAAATACAAATCAATCTAGTATTGTTTAACGTAACGTAAAAATATATTAACGCTGAATGCTCTTTTGAAAGACAACAAATAAGAAAAACTGTCATCCTGATATTATCGCTTAACCAAAACATAAATATTATATTTTGTATTCGAGTATAAACGTTTACATGTCGCTCGTGACAAAGCAATACCTCGTACACCATACGAAACATTTTTTTAGCGAATGAAAAAAATCTCTTTATTCACTATTATTACATATTTTTTTTAAACTAATATTTTTATGTCGACATATTTAATCGATATGGAATTAGATTTAATGATATCGACTATGGACAGTTTTTTTCAGCTTGTATTTTTTTCTGTGTATGTATACGTAGTATTGTTTTGTCGTAAGCGATATAATTACATATTATAAGATAATTCCTAAAGCAACTTGTATGATGCAGTTTCATTAACACAGTATATATATTTATTACGTTTGTTTACCTCGGTAGTTGTCGAAGGCGAGCGCGTGTAAATCATACCGGATTTCACGGGCTCAAATCCAGAAACTAAATAAAATTCAGCATACATTGAAATTCATCATACAAATAACAAACGGGTCGAGCGGTCACATGTAAACCAATCCTCACGAAACACAATATATCAAGATAAATTTCCACACTGTCTAAATCTATATACCTCGGAGAAAACATAACTATAATCTATATATCGTTGCCACTCTGCTAAAACCAGCTAAGTCCATTTTTATCAAAAATTACTTAAACGTCAGTTCTCTTATATTAAGATATTCTACCTACCGAAAAAATAAGTCCCTGAGTAGAATCGTTAACTATTACGATGGGAAAATCTTAATTCAAAAAAGGTGCTGCGACCTGAAAAAGTTTGGGAATCACTACTCTAACGAGATAATTATATACAATTTCATTGATAGGTACTAATTTTGATTTATTTTAATTGGTTCCAAATATGAATACGTAATAATAGTAACATCCGATCATCGCCCTTTTCATAATAATCGTTTACATTTGTTATTCTCACACTGCGTAACAACTGTTATAATAGCATTGCATTGCCATTAGTATACTAAAATAATTCATGTCGTTGAACGGGAATTACTTGTAAAAAATACTTTTACGCGTTGGTGCTTAATTAGCGCGTTCGCGTGAATTTTTTTATATTACACATGCGCGTGGGATCTGCAATGAAGCCTCTTCAAAATCAGCAGTCGTAATAAATGTAAAATTTAGGTGCAAATTGCTAATGAACACGAATAATGCAGAGCAGCTCTTAAATGTAACTTACCGGGAGTTGGCCGCATGGTCTTCCTCGTGAATTGTGTCTTTAATTAAACCTTACACAGTATTACTTACTATAATACGTATACGAATAATTATAATTATGTGTGTATTATATCAGCTCTTTAAAACCCCTCGATAACTCACGATCGCTAATACAAAGCATCCAGGGACATCCGTAAATTTTATACAATGGGAAACTTTTATAAACTTGCCACATTATGAAAATGAAAGTTAGACATTTAATAATACTTACATACTATTTTTTTTTATCAAAAATAGAATTTCGTGGTCAATTTCTCGGTAAAATTCAAAGATTTTCAAAAACATCGTAGCAGTTAGTAAGGGTTAATTTTGATAATAAGATTTCTTGTCAATTAAGTCAATCAATTTGTTACAACTTTTAATAATACCTCGAATAAGTTATTTAATATATGAGCCTTATTCTCTTATAACGTCGCTTACGAGACTGACCACGTACAATTCATTTGGACATATCTTATTTATGATGGTATGTGCACTGTAAGGAAATGCAGAAAACACGGAGTGCACGACGTGTGTCCGTATCTAGGGACCAGTCTAGTCTCGAGGATACCATCCGTGATCCGTCACCGACGGTCGACACGGTCGCTGTCTGAGATGCGACACAACCGGTGAGCGGTAGTTCGTGCGACCCACTTACGACTTGCGAACGCGTGCGAATAAAAACAATCGCGACACGCATCGCTGATGCCTCATACGACATTATATTACACATTATATTATTATTGTAACCTTTAAATCGCTTTGATTCGCAAAGAATTTACGATGGACTTCGCATCTGACGTCACTATACTTGGATGACACTCATTTAGTACCGTCTGCAAGTTAGATACATCTAACCTCTCAAGAGGAATCATTTGACTTATGTTTATTATGTTATTGTCCGTCAATAAAAATATTCTATTATTATCATTACACAAAAGCAAATTGAATTATAAATTGAGCAACGCACATCCGTTTCGTTACTAATAAAGTAATATACAATACACTATCAAAGCAGCATTAAAAATGTCAAAAGAGCAGTACATTCAAAACTTCGTAACTTTAAAATATTATATCGATATACAGTAAACTAAATTAGTTTATTAATGATCAATTACGCAATTAATCGGCGTCATAGGCGTAAATATTTTTTTAAATTTTACACAATAACATTTTTAATATTTCATTTTGTATTTTTAATGCCCACTGTTTTTTTAAGTAAATAGCTCACTCTATGTTAGAAGATCTATAAAATAATTGTTTTCGCTTGAAATACAAGACTGGCGCGACGAGTCAGTATTGTACAATAAAAATATAGTTTTCTGCTCTTTCTAGTTCTGAACCGGTGGTTGAATCTTGTTTTATAATAATACTCCTTCAGGCGGAAGAATGAAGGTGAACTGCACGAGTTTAATTTAGTCACATTCGTACACTCCGTAGTGACATTCTACCCTTATTTGCATTTCAATCAAAGCGACGTGTCCGGTTTGACATTTTCCCATTTTCCAGCCTGTTGATCATACGATCCCTCAAAGCGTAAAACTCCATCGGAAAAAATATTAACGAGTGTTAGAGTGATATTTGCATACACAGTAGAAATAGCTCATGAAAAATGTATAAGCATGTGGTGATAACAAAGAACTTTACGTTTTAATTTGTAAACGTCACTAAATTGAAATTTTAACGACCAACAAATACAAACTTCAACGGATTCCAAGTTACGAAGTTTTTAATTTCTTTCCATCCCATGAGGTAAAAGCTTAACTACTTGATTTTACAAAAACAATCCCGTTTGTTTAATTACTAAGACGCACTATGACTGAATGTATCTAAACCAATGATTCTCGTGCCCATAATATTATATATGAATACATTTACATGATTTCACGTGACATCAAAATCGTCATTAGCGCTGATATAACTATATGTTGTCTTATTTTCAGATGTCTGCAAGCAGTCGAATCTGGTCCGCATGCGTTCCTCGAACCTTGGAAAGTCAGCTCCTTCGCTTTCAAATCACATGGTGAGTCTTGTCAAAATTAAATGCGTTTCTAAATACTGCTGTACCTGAAGATCGGCCACACTGTGTCATTGTTTGCTGTTAGTTAAAATAGATCACAAATTTAACGCAAACAATTTGATTTTCTGGTCAATAAAGTATATTAAAAGAACCCGTTAAATTAGACAAAAGGAGAGCAATATTTATAGTTGAAAATCTCGTAAACATTCTCACACAAAACTGATATAGCATAAAATAAATTTCTATTTCAATTATTCATTCATGCACGGTAAAAATATTATTCGCCGCGTATCAAAATTGCTTTGATGAATAGGCCACAACGTGAGCTGCCATTAAATTGACAATCCCCGTTTGAATTAAGAAAAAAAACATGTAATATATATTGTATTTTCCAGTAACCAGACAACTGCGCACACGCCAAGTGCTCATATGACATCTGC
>JAGVSQ010000770.1:0-34749 GCA_022683975.1 Rhyacophila evoluta
ATTCAGAATTTAAAATCAATTTCCATCAAGCACCATCAGTCGAAAATATTAAGTAGTTCATTTACTTCATGTAGCGCACGGAAATCCATGCATTATTTTTCTGCAGTGAACATTTTCATACTCTTTATTCACGATCTTTATAAAAAAGCTATGTTTTTTTTATTTATCGTTGATTTAAACCTTTTTTCGAATAATTATCGTCAACTTCAGACTGATTTAAATAATATTACTGAAATCTAATTACGCTTTGTCGTATTTAAAAATCATATGGTTGCCATTTGTTTTATAGTAAGGCGCTTTAAGCGCTGGGTTTCGTTTTACGTACGTCCAGGATCTTTTCGAATGTTACAAAACTCGAAACTGTATAATTCATCTAATCAATATTTATTCCACATAGATTACAAAGTGTCAGAGCTGGACAGGTTAGGTTTTAGGTAACCAATATTTGGATTTACATTAATGTAATAGTTTAAATGGGCTTGATTATTAAAGATGGTAGTATTTTTCTGAAATTAAAATCAAATATCGAATTTGTATATATTTTTTGCTATACTATGTTCGCTCCCGAGTTAAATCATATGGAACTACACAATGTGAAGATAACCACTCCTAATGAGAAGTATGTAGATCTCCACAATGTGAAGACGTCTTGACAGATTATTTTTCACGAGAATTGTTTGTCAGACAATTTTTCAATACAGTGGCTATTCAGTCTTGAATATTTAAAATCCGGTAGATGGGAAATTTAGCCCGCATTTCCCAGATTGCTAGGCGCGCACGCTACCAACTACGCTACCGGGGAGACGAAATCTAATTGTCATATTTTGACACGTTTCTTTTTTACGCACTGTCCCAAGTGGAGAATTTGAATACCATAAGCATATCTTATTGCACTTTCACATTTTAAATTATTGATTTAAGTTATTGATAACCCGATATATAACAGTAACAAAATAGTTTACATTGAACCTTAAAGCTATTGGGCGATGGTATATGTAATTCTCATGTGCTTGATGGCGCTGGATATGAATGTAGGAGACAATGGCTTCGGCGGTAGAAACGAGTACTTAAAGTCAATAAAACTATAATATGATAAATAAAATGGAATTTGAAAAGCCTGGAGTTTACCAGAAACCAATTGTCATTTATTAGTTGTCATTGCGTCGCTTAAGGATTGGTTTGTCAAACAGACCAATCGATAAATATTCTGGAGATGAAAAATAAATGTCATTTAAATGTATACAAGTAAATATATGAAAGCATCTAAAGCCATATAATTCCTGTAACATAATATAATAGAATTCCAATATATGATATTGTATAATCTATCTAATTAAATGAATATACGTTTTGTTTTTCAAATCGCACTTCGTGGATATTCGTGGATAACGATTCTTAATACGATGATATATTTGACAGGTCCATTCTTGTTCATCATATACGCCCAGTCGGAAGTGGAGCATATAAATAACGTATTACTCGTTAGCCAATCTTATTGCATTTCCTCAGTTAGTGCTATTTTGCAGCTAAATTTAATATACTCTTTAAAACAGTGATTCTCATATTTCGTCTTTAATGATGCTGAAGAGATCCAAAGAGGCGGCGATGGTTTCCAAGGGAACAATGATTATTAACCTTTTCATCAGTGGGTCAATTTTTTATGCATACACGTTTTCAACACTAAAATTCTTCACTGCTATCAATTGAACTAATATCATAAAATCGATCAAATTGGAAATGTCGATTTGTAAACAATGTCCTTTTATTTCCAAACAATAAACAAAATAAACTGAAAAGTTATTCCAAATTGGTAAGAATGTGTATTACATTACCACATTTGGCCGCTCCCATTTCGGGATCAAAGGAGCACTTGAGATCAAATTTGAAGTCATAGGACTTATTTATATGACATTTTATGTATTTCTGTGAACAGCAATAAAAATAATCGTTCGTTTCTTTGTAAAAATTTGTAAATCATAATCATTATAGCAAAAATATAAGAGAATTTTTCAATACTGAAGTCAACTCTTTTTTTACGCATTTTTTGCGTAATGTATACGTATTTTTTCTTGCCTTAAAATATATGATATAATTATAATGACTTCCACATATCATTGATAGATCCATCTAGTTATATAAAAAGAAATGATAAAATTTTATTTCAAAAACTAGCTGTAACCGGTCACGCGTTGCTGTGGCCCAGTTTGGATAAAAATAATGGCACTGTTTTTCAAGAAAAGCATGTTTTTACCTGTCACAGTTGTAACATTTATAAAATGTTAAGTATATAAAAACACTTGCGTATTTAAACCCAACGTTGTGTAAAAATTTCAAAGCAATCGGTGAAGAACTTTCAAAGATTTAACATTTTGAACAAACTAACATTTACGTTTTTATTTATATAGATTATACAGATAGATAATAGAATGTATTTGAAAACAAGGTAATAAGATGCACGCACGTACATGTACGTACATACTACTCAACGTATTAATGAAAGCAGAATTAAATAAAAGCTTATAATGAAAAGCAACAAGAAAATGATAGATAGAATGGTATTTTCAAAAGCCTGAATTCCGACAGAAATTGCTTTTGTCTGTCATCTGTCATCTGTCATTTTGTTTTTTTAACTATTAGTTATGTGGTTGAGAGAATAGCTACAGATTTGGTCGGTGGAATTTATACTTGTACCTCTTTAGCAGTTGTCACCAACATGAGGATTTATAATACCATTTACAACTAATGCATTGTCAGAAAAGTTAATCAAACAATAATAAACTAACTCTTTTTCTTATTATTTATTTTGTAATTGTATACTATACATGTACGTATAGATATAATAATAAAACAGTCCGTTTCATGAGAACGCTTCATGCCAATACTTCGTAACTATTTGTCAGTGGCTGTACGTCAGCGAGTTTAGTTCCAAATTTGGCCAGCTGACGACTTATATTGGACTTATATTTATACTTAAAATATCTCACGCCCACCATAGAAAAAAGATTGCTTCTCAATTTTGTGCAAATGTAAAACTGAGATATAGTGTTCTACTTTTTATTTTGATCCCTGTGTCTTAGAGGTAAGCGTGCTCGCTTCACAATACGGAGAATGCTGGTTCGATTTCCATATTGGTCGAATTTTTAATTTTAAAAAATGCAGGACTGAATGCCCATTAAGTCTGAGCAATTGTATGATAACCAATTCTTTTTAAAAATAATCTGTCAAAACATGTCTTCACATTTCGGAGATCCTTTTGATCAACTTTCGGAATGAATATCATCACACTGTGATCCATTTTTCCCACTCTTGGAGCATAAGAAAAATAAAAATAGTACATAATTTTAATCAAGGACAAACTGAGTGGATGATCACTACATCTTGTGAGTCTTCTGCTTTAAAAATGCCATTCAAATTGACATGTGAAAAATTCATGTTGCTACTGTTAATTTTTTAGGAAGTTTTTGTGACAGAGAGACATATATTAATTGTATTATATTTTCTGTATTATAATCAGTGGCGAATTTAAGGAGGTACAATTGAAGGGGCCTCCAAATCGGCTCCAAAAAAATCTTAACCAAAGTACAAATTACTAAGACAATGTAAGACTTTTAAAAAAACGAGAAATCACAAAATTCTGGACGAAAGTATAAACAAAAAATGATTGTGCCTAGGGTATAGGGGCCTCATAATTGATTTGCACCTGGGGCCTCTCAAGTCCTGAATCTGTCAATATTTATAGTTCAAATTCTGAACAAATGATAAAACTAAAATATGGGGTGCATTTTTAAAAAATAAAACAACATTTTTAAAAAATCATTTTTATTTTGGTTTGTTTTATTTTTTTATGTTTGTCATTTTCGCAATTGTGAGAAAAAATATTTATTCAATAAGTAATGGCTTTCGGTCAATATTTCTCTTTTCATTTTTACATCATTCAATCAGAATTTAATGTGTTTTAATACATTCATCGTAAATTATTATAATCATATTATTTAAAAATATCCACAGATATTTATCCAGAAGCATACAAAGTGACGCATAGGCAGTATTATTATAAGATAAAAAATTAACTAGTCACTTATTATTTAGATATTAGAAAATATCAAACCGTTTTCATTATTGGTTATTTTCACCAATACCCAAAAATACACGTTTTCAATGGAGTATCTTTATCATCCTAAACAAAGATAAAATGTATTTATCATACATCGCACTTTTCAAAGTATTTAAAAAACACAATTTCTCATCAATAGTCTACAATAATGTTCTGCAATCGATTCAAATATTATCTTAATTTAAAATCATGTTCGTGTTAACTTTTTTAAACATTTCCGCTCCAAAAATCGAGCATATGAATCTACTCAGTGAGAAGACATGTTTTATATTGATTTTCACGAAAATTGGTTGCCAGGCTTTACTCAATGGGCATCCAGTACTACATTTTCGGATTTTTTAAAATTCATTAAGTGTGTAATGGAACCCGCATTTCCTGGATCTGAGACTCACACGCTAACCTCTCGGCTACATCGTTCTGCACTTTTGTTAGTAAAAATTTGGTTAAGTTAGGTTAGGTTTTAATATCATGACTGATACGTCAATCAATTATGTCAATATTATCAAAAATGTTAAAATGAATGCCTTGTATAAAATATACAATATATTTTCGTAGATGCCTTTATTAGAATACAATGAAACCTTGGTATACGTCTTTAATCCGTTACAGATCAATGGACGTATACTATAAAATGTTTTTCCCATAAGAAAAAATATATTGATATTGGCATATTATACATTGAAGGGATTGTATAAAATAATACACTGCTTGATACCATGACAGTTTAATGCTATAACCAGATAGATTTTCAACGAGGTAACGAAAACAGAGAGGAAATAAAACTTAAAGTTTGTTAAATTTTCATTTTCATTTCATTAAAATGTTTTTTTTTTTAATAAGAAGTGTTTAAATCATTTTATACAACCCAAGCAATGCATAATATACTGATAACAGTAGATTTTTTGTATGGATTGATATTTTTCTCTTTATTTCCTATGTGTAAAATTTGTTTCCCCGGTAGCGTAGTGGTTAGCATAATGGTTAGCGTGTGTGTCTAGCAATTTGAGGAACGCAGATTCGAATTCCACATCTGTAGGATTTTTATAAAAATCTGAAAATCCAGTTCTGGATACCCGTTTAGTTGGGCAACCGTTAGACAAACAATACTTTACTTTGCAGAGATCCATATAATTAATTTTTGGAGAGGATCTCTTTACACTTTGGAAGCAAACATAGTTCAAAAAGAAGAAAACTGTTTGGTATACTCCTATATGGTGTAAGTCCAAGGAGCTGGAACGAAGCAAGAATGTTCACCAAACAAGTCATTCCTGCCCTGATAGGACTTATTCCAAAACGGAAGTATACCAAGGTATCACTGTATACAATGTTAAATTTTAATCAGTTTCAATATTAGATCAAATGCAAAACATTGATGTAAAAAATCATTACAGACATTCGCTCAACATTAATTTGTACTTTATCTTAAATGTTTCATAATTTGTAACATCAAGCACCGTATCGTCATACAATATATTTTAATAATTAAAATTCACAGAAGCAGTCAACTTTTTAAAAATAATCATAGCAAACGGATGACGTTCTGTAAAGGTCGATCGAAATACAATATCAATCATTCACTTCCCATTCATAGACAATAATTTAATATAAACCCTACTAAAAAAGCTAAAAACGAACGCATTTTTCACATCTTATTAACAGTTAATTGAGTTATTTTATAATAATTATTGTGCAAATCGATTGAAAATGTTAGAATATTCGGTTCTATAAAAATCTATTGTATTCTTAATAATATAATTCGACGGAATAAATATTTTGAAGTTTATTTTTAAGAATTTAATTTCCTATGTTTAGATAAAATTTCCAAAATGCTTAACACAAGTGAAGTCAGTTGGAAGTTGTTTGTATTTTAACTTCTTTCTTTTAAAAACTAATTGGATGTAATTAAAAAAAAGACGTCCAAGCCACAGATATAATGCTTTGAAAACATCAATTGTTTAATATGACAAAGACACCCAACGATAAATATACACACATAAGAAGTAATCGTAGTTTTTTCTAACCCGCATACTAACAATTTACAAAAAATGCTATCTGTAAAACACGTGACAAAGATTCTGCTGTGTTGTAGAGATCTACTCTACAACAGTTAATAGTAACGATAAAATCCCGGGAGAGTATTTTATGAGCGTACCACGGTGTATTTTATTCTTTATAAAAAATGAAAAATAATTTATGCCTTTTAAGAGGTCGCAATTTATAAGTTTACTTTAAGAGGCTTTTTTTTCAATTTCAAACTGATCCGTATATGGATTATGTGTTATCGGAAGAAATACTGCTTCTTCATTTCAAGTAACTACTGTGTGAGCTGGGATACAGAAAAATTCTATATATTTTTTTAAAACTTTCATAAACAATTTACTAATGAATGACTAGTTGGTTGGTGTCTTTTTTGATGGAAAAGGTGCAATGTGGTGTGGGACTTGCCATTACATCACATAACCATATATTCCATATGCAAATATCTCTCACACATTCAAAATAATATTTTATTTAACAGCGTTTCCCAAATTCATCTCCTCATTTCTGATGCGTGACTCACTAAATTGTTTACCACCTACATATCAACTGTAGAAAAGGAAAAAGACGTAACCCTCGATTTTTGCGAAATAGCTTTTTTTCCGATAATCACAATACGTATAATTTAATACACGTTCTATCAAAAGGATGCAAGCCGAAAATGTGGAATTAGTATCTCAATTTGGCTTTTAAATTTAAAAAATGGATGTCTTGTAAAATTTGCAACCGGAAAAAAGAAGTTCCACCTTGTCAATCTTATTGTTTTTTTCTAAATCAACTTTTTACATCACCGAATTTGTGTTTTAATTTAGCTTATAACGTTGAGAAAATGATAGCTTATAAACTTTGCGACCTGGAAAAGGGGCTTTCACACAATCATTTTTTTTGGTTTTTATTAAATAACTTATTAAATTATTATTATATCGAGTAAATAAAATACCAGTTTTAGTCTTCATCCACATCAAGGTTGTGTCTATTTAATATTTTAACTTTACCCAAAATCATTAAATAGACGTTTTAAGTGTCTACTCTAAATTTATTTCTGTGTGGGTTACGTTCTTTCTCTTTTCGACAGTTCAAATTTTAGTTCAAATAAAACAGATATGAATTTTCTACAGTTTTAGTACTTAAAGTACTTTAAAATAATGGTAAAAATACTATTAAATTATTAATGAGAAGCGCAACGCTGCTTCGTGAAATCGAAACCTCAGGTTTGGAGAAATGGATGTATAAAACTTTTAAATCTTGGTTTTTGTAAATGTTTTTCAGATGACCTGAGATTTTGCTTTCATGCCACAATCGGTTTTCAATTCACCCTCTGGGAAATTCTGCTACATAAAATATAATGACAGCATCTATCTATTACTTAAATACACTTTTGGTATATACTAGTCTTAAGAAGTAAACTGTATATTATTTCCTGTTAATATTAACATTATTTTTGTATTGCCCTTTAAGTCTTACTAGATTTTACACATTGTTATTTATGAAATAGATATCAAAGATAAATATTTTCTTAAACTTGATTAAGTGATAAAAATAAATAAAATATAAATGTTTTATAAGATGTGACATTCATATAATTGTGACCAAATAAAAATTAAATATTTTATGCGAAATAATGGCGACTGTGTTTTGTAATAAAATCCATATAAATAGCATACCTAATAACAATATACGATAAAAAAGCAGTCCATCCACACCTCATACAAATTATGTATTTTTACAAATGATTCATACTACCAATGTTGAAAAATTTAATTATAGCTAATGAATTAACTCAAATTAAAATTAATTAAGCATTTGAGTACTGAATAAAATTAAGAATTAATTAATTGCTTGAGCTTGTCTAAGCTCATGTCATAAGCTAAAGGCTCTGGTACACTAGACGCGTTCTGTCGCGGCGGCCAGCGATCTAGCTATATGCGTCACCTCACCACATTCGGGTGACCAATAACGTCACGACTAGCTTGCTACGTTTGATCGCCTCACATTAAAGTGTGCAAATATCGATGAAAAATAAACGATCGTCTATTTTATTTGTATAATAAATTGTATCTTTTACAAAATTGTGTAGAGCTAAACACCCGTACAAATCGCACATCGATATGTTGTTATTATGTCTTATAAATAGAGATTAGAAGTGAATTAAATCAGATATTGCTTTGTATAACTATTAAGTTCGTAAGCATTTTCTAATTGAGTATGCCTTCAACTTTTATTATTCATATTTAGACAAAATGCTTCTTCATTTAAAATGGTGCAATTTAGCTTTTATTGAACTTCTAGGGATGAAGAAGTTGTTATAAATGGCGTTGTAACTATGTAAAGAGATTTAATATCATACTTTCAAGACAGTGAAGACCTACTAGTAAAGTATGGAACAATATTGCTTGCATAACGTCTTAACAACTTTAGCTAGATATTTATTTGACAATAATTTTAGGTGTATACTAATATAGGAAATCCATGGACTAGCCTATTCCGTGAAATTTTATCTTACAGACTTATATTGTGGAGTGAATTACTTAATCGAATGCGTGTTAATATTCTGCTTTCTTTGACATCATCGTTGATTGACTCGTTCTCATAGATGCTATAATGAAATGAATAATTTTATTCGTCTGCGCTTTCGTGTATTGTATATGATATTCATATGAATCTACAAGATTAAACAAGTGAACAACTCAAACATTTAAAATATATTCAAAATACTAGATTAACTGGGGAAAGGAAAAATGACGTAACCTTCACAGAAAAAAATTTACCGAGGCACAAAAAACGTTTATTTAATGATTTTTGGCAAAAGTAAAAATACCAAATAGACACAACCTTTATGTGCAAGAAGACTAAAATTGGTATATTATTTACTCAATCTTATGTTCATTTTATGAGTTATTTAATAAAAACCAATAAAATTGGTGTAGTGGAAGTAATTTTTCTGGTCGCAAATTTCACTTCCTTTTTTTTAATTTGAAAGCTAAATTGAAATACTAACTCGCCATATAAAGCTTACATCTTTTTGACAGAACGTGTATTAAGTTGTATACGTTGTGAGTATTTTAAAATCTCGGGGTAACGTCCATTTTCCTTTCCACAGTGGATATATGATACTTGTTTTTACTGAAAAAATTAAACCTTTCCATTCTAGTTTTATGAAATGTTAAAAATTAAAGAAAATTCATTATGAAACTGAAAAAATACAAGTTTATTTGGACAATAATTATAAATATTTTTCCTTAAATACATCATCGTCCTTCATTGTTACGGAATGTTACAGTTTTAAAATAACAATTAACAAAAATATCTCCATTTTATTGAGTTTGTTATTTGCTTTTGGTGTTTACATTTGTGTCATTTATTTGTATTAAAATCATTATGTATGTTTGTCGATCTTATTTATAGAGTACTCAAATGCATGAAATTACAACTAAGCGAACAGGTATTCATTTTTATTTTTCGATATTATAAACGCGATGAAAAAACTCAACGAAAGCTAGTGAAGGGAATGTATTATTAATTGGCTCGTTGCACCAAAAAACTGCATAGGGCGTGCATCATTTAGTCCGCTTTTCAGTGAGAAGTGCAGGGCCTCCTGCACATTTCCAGGTACATATTAATAGCCGGTGAGATCGGCAAAGGTCTGGTCCATTTCGTCGGCGATCGCCTTGTATTTGCTGCGCTCCTGGATGAGATCATCTGCATGGGACAATGCGGAAAGGAAATATTAGTGTTGTTGGTTGTTAGTCAAGATTAAAAGTCAGAATCACAGTTAGTACATTATTCATCAGTTAAAGTAAACATGCGCCAAGGTTGGGAAGAACTCCTTCTGATAACTCTAAAAGAATATAACTTACAATCGTGAAAAAATATAGGATATATTGGTCAGATTTTGGATATACGTTCAGGTTGCATTCACAATCATTTATGTGTGATCATTATGATTTTTCCTGAAAACAAAACTACTTATTTTAGGTAATCCTACGTGTATTTGATATAAACTATAAGACCGGCCATCTTTAAAATTAAATAAATAAATCATTTATTGATATGGGATGCTTCAATTGCCTAATATTAACATGCTCGATTTGACCAACAAAATGCACTCTGGGTTTTGAAAGTTAATAGTTTATATCACAAAATGAAATTGAAGCAGTGGTACGTACAATTTCATTATTTTAAAAAATGTTGGTAATAAAATATTAACCGATATCAAGATAATAGTAAACTTTTTCAATCGATAATTACTAATTGTAACCAATGTTAAAGATACTGAACTGAATCAAAGTCTTTTTTTTTTACTTCATCACAATCGGAAACAATGAAATAACAGTGTTATAATATCGTAAATTCTTTAACGGTCACCGTATTTTTATGCTCGTTCATGTATACTTGCGCAAGTAGACCTTTTTAGTTTCATAAATTCAACTAATATGAGAGTATAATATTTTTTTCAATAAAAACATTATGGCTGTTCATATAATAAACATATTTCTATGTATTTGAAATTGATTTGAACTTACATTGCGGATTTTTTAAAGCTTTTAATATTTTTCCAATATTACATGGATGTAGTTACACAGCAGACGTCCATGCCACAAATTGAAAAATATATTTTTATGCATAAAATGCTTTAAAACTTTACAAAACTATATCAGCACTTTATTTACATCACTATACAAAGACACCCAATAAGAAATATACACCCAGAAGAAGTAATCACTGTTTTTTCTAACCCGCATACGAACAATTTACTAAGAAAATAATGTCTTCAAAACGTCCATGCGGTTAAAACGTTTTCGGCTTTGAAGTTTAAATATAACGTTACTTAATTACAAATAAATTTTTGACCGTAACTATTCTAAATTATAATTATTATCATAATTCACATGTTTTGTTCAGTAAATATACGTATCTAAATACATCGTTGCAATGTATTATATCGATATATTGGTTATTTATAAACAAAAAACACACTAAAGACAACCAATTAACAAGGTTTTATGGACAGAGACTAATATATATTAATAAAAATCCAAACAGAAAACGATAAAAATTTTAATTAACACCTACAAAGCATTCAACAACTTTTAAAGTAGTACGTTTTTCAATAATCTAACAATCAAGAAAGATGTAGAATATCCAATGCAAGTATTTTAATTACATATAACAGTCTTAATGATATAAAAGTTAAACTAAATCTTATTTTATATTAATATAATTTATTAAATATTATTTAGTATGTAATATCTGCCCAGTTTGCCTGTGAAGCATAGTTAATACATAAATAAAAGAAAACTGTGTGTACGTCAGTCTGAAAAACATTTATACAAAAGTATTTTTATCGATGTGATATCAGATGTTAGAACGTAGCTGTAAAATAAATATATTAGTAAAATATCATGCTTTATATATGAAAATAATAATGGTACCTACGCTTTCTTATCGAGAAATCATTGTTGTAAAATTACAAAGCCCATCTTATAGAACTTAATATTGTTTCAAAAATATTTACTAGACAGATATATCAGATGTCTTATTATATTTAAATTTAGATATGAGCATGAGCTCTTTGCTTCTCTTTGTCGAACTCCATGTAACCAGTGACGGATTTAGGCGCGCGCCTTGGGCCTCACAATTGAAGGGAATTTCAAATCGCCTCATTACAAATTGCCGGATTAAGGAAAAAATAAATAAGATAGTGTGTGACCTAAAAAGGTAAATAGAGATTTGAGACTTAAATTAAACGAGAAATCGAAATGCCCAATTATTTACAAAAGTACCCAATACTTGGTATATGGTACTTACAAAAAAGCGCTGGTACCTACGAGTACTCAAAAGTACCGGTTCCGTACATCTATCTATAAACATAAATGTAAATGTAAAATTTTGTTTGTTCAAAATCTTAAATCTCCGAAAGTTCTTCACTGATAAAAATTAAATTTTGACACAATGTTGCATTTATATACACGCGTGTTTTTGTATAACTATTACTATGTATATGTTACACTGGTGACAGGTGAAACATGATTTTTTTTAAATAGCGCCATTTGATCAGACTGAGCCACAGCAACGCGTGGCGGGGCACAGCTAGTTACTAATAAATATTCAACAAAATAAGTTCTAAAGAAAATCAAAAACGATTGCGCTTAGGACAAAGGGGCCTCGTAATCGGATTGTGTCTCGCGAGTGCTAAATCCGCCACTGCATACAACTACATCGTTCTTGCTGTAGTTACTTTTATCAACCTAAATATGTATGCTCATATAAATATATCAATATCAACGACATGTTAAAACACCTCAATTACAAGAACTATTTAAATATTTGTAGTTACTAACCATATTTTTACATAACATTGTGTAGAAATTATTGAATGATAATTGTATATATTAATATGTTTTCTCAGCGGGTTCTGTCATATTATGAAACTATTATTAACCTTTTAAAAACTGACATCCAAATTTAGCACAACATCGCTATCGATAAAACTGTTCAACCAATTCCGCTCGATAGTGGAAGGAACAAATAATATTATAGATAACCATATAAACAGTTATCTTCAAGCTGTTGTTTATGAGGCAATCAGCAATCTTTCAATGCGTATATATATCGACTGTGGAACGGAAAAAGGATGTAACCCACATAGAACAAATTTTACAGGAGGCAAAATCTGTTTTTTTTATGATTTTGAGCCAATATCAAAACATTACTTAGGTACATAAAGTGCATGAAGACAAAAACTGATCTTTTATTTACTCAGTGTTATATTAATTTAATAAATTTTCTAAGAAAAACCAATAAAATTGCTGGGTGGAACCTTTTTTTCTGGTCGCTAATTTCACAGGCCAAAGTTAAAAGCTAAATTTAAACACTAATTCGGCATTTTCAGCATAAATTATTTTGTTAGAATGAGAATTAAGTTATATACATTTTAATTACCGAATAAAATCTGTTTTTAAATATTGAGGGTTACATCCTATTTCCTTTCCACAGTCGATAAATATGATTATATATCTTTTGTAAAACAAGTTTTTACTACTTCATAGTGTACAGTATGGTTTATGCGAGTGTTAAAATGTATATTTGAGGTTTTGTTAGCAAAATTGTGGTGTTTTAAAATAAAAACATTGGATGTGTTTCAGATGGAAGTCTATTATTTTTTGACGATTTATTTTGCAGAACGTCCGGGGACGTCCTTAGCGTAATCAATAGTTTACCAGAAAAATAAATTTATAAACGTCGTAATAATAAAAATAATATCATAAAGTTCACAGTAAGTAATAAATAATAATAGTAGATTTATATAAATACACATAATATATTTATTCCCTTATAAATAATAAATAAATGAGTCGTAACAAATAATCTGATGGAAATATGCCCAGCCACTGCGCGTCCAAAATGCATCGAAACAAAAACATTATTACTCTATGAACGATTTGAAATAAATGACCACAAACAAAAAATAAATAATCATATTATTATCATAGACAATGATATGTTAAAAATTCTAGGTAGGTAAAACGATAAAGAGGATAATTGGGCGCATTGTAACGGATGAATTTTTGGCCGCAAAATATTGTTCAATGAACGAGGCATAATGGACGACGGTGGATTTGCGGGAAGAGCACTAGATGTTTGCGAACAATTTGAAAAATGCTTAATTGCTCTCCTTGAGGATGAGCTCGATGAAAGCTGTATCCAAATCGTCTCCGATGTCCTTGTACTTCTCCTTCTCTGCGACCAACTCGTCTGTAAAGGAAAATCGACGAATTGTAAACAAATATATTCCTCAACACAATATTTCCACCCGTAATATATATTGTTATAATTTACATTAATAGTTTATTTTATTTTGTTTATAAAAAGGATAATCATAATGCTAAGCGTATTTTTGTATGAAATGATTGTTACAAAAGAGCTCGTAACATAATGAAGCACCTTTTTATAAAAATCGCAATAACCGTATTACACGTGCCGTTTCCACCAAAATTAATCCAAACAATTGAAATGGAAATTAATAATCAAACATAATTTATTTATTACATTATATTATTTATGTTGTGATTATAATCAACATAGGTATTTAAATAATTATAGCGACTAATTTAAGATAAACAAATTAAATAAATATGTGCTGCTGTTTACTGTACATCATTTTAAATGTAATAATTTATAAAGCCTTATTACTATTGACATTAATCCGGTTTAGTGTGGAGGTGTAATACGATCTTGATTAAATTAATTTTATTTTTGTATTATATTTAATGTGATTAATTAATAAAGCAAATGAAATATATTAATAAATAATAAAAAGCATTTTCCTTACGTGTTATATCTCCGTATTGGATGAGTTAGATTTGCGCATATGTTATAAGGCGGATGTAGTAAAAGCATAGTGAAGTAAATTTTAGAAGATAAATCAAGAAATAATTATTGCAGAGCCAATGTTTTATTGGAAAGCGTCTGTACAAAAATGAAGAAATAAGCTTGAAAGGTGTGTCTCGGAGTAAGAATCGGTTAATATTATCGAAGATATAACGTGCGATCCTAGCCGCTGAAGTCCTTCAGAATCCGTACAAATCTTGGAAAGCACAATCGAGATCGTCTCCGACGTCACGGAAAATCTCCTTCTCAAAGATGAGGTCGTCTGGAATGTTGTCAACGGTTCAATAAAAAACCGTTTTCAAAATTATATCACTGAATGTTAAGATGTCCCACATCCTTCCCTTCGGGCATATTATCAATATTTGAAAAAAATGTTAATGTATGAAGTTAATTTGCTAATTATATTTGACGAATTAAAACAACATGTGCATATTGACATCTTCAATATATAATTGATTATACAAATAGAAAACTTCTTTATCGACGAATCATTTTTTTAATAGAGTGGAATATTTTATTTTTAAATTTAGAAAAAATAGAAGTAGCATAGACACTTCAAAATCTAACATTTTTGGATATTAATTACAAATTTAATAATCAGTGGATTGTGTTTAATATCAAATAGTTCAATTATAATATGTAATATAATAAGGACTATTAAACGTTGATCTATGCTATTCAATGAGATTTAAAAAGTTTATGTGGGTTAAAATGCGATAGCAGAAAGAAGGCTTGAAATTACTAAGTAAAGTGATGAGGTGTTATTGAGAGAAAAGACATCACAAAATAAAAGTCGTTAATAATAAAACGTAATATTTATAAATACAAATGATACATTATACAATATTTACATATTATTTATTTTACACATGCTATACAGTGCATAGAGCGTTTATATTTTTTTTCATTAATAAAAAGCATTGAAAATAAAAATTAATCAAACTAGACTCCGTCATATGACCATAGATAAAGTTTTATAATAGTGTTGGTGTCGTATTCAAATTACTATCAAAGAATGAATGATTCGGAATCCAGCTTTCATTAAAGAGAATATAATTATATTGGCGATGTGCGTCAATTAATTTGTAGATTTCGGCTGTAGAAATAATATTATTCGTGCAGCGTACTGACCAGATGGGATCTCATCAGTGGCATGTGACAGTATTGTATGTGATAACATCGTTTCATTCTTCGCGATGCCGCATTTGAAATAATAATTTCGTACAACATAAATTACTCGTGTGAACGTTGTATTATATTATAAGCGCGTACCGAATTTTGTACCAAATTGCGCATCGATATTGAGGAATGAAAGGATATTAGAAAATAAGCATTTCGTCAACAGAAGCGCAGTCGTTAGTTTTAACAAGCGGGGGCTTCCGGTGCCGGAGCAGGTGCTGCGGCTTCCGGAGCCGGTGCAGGAGCGGGGGCGGGAGCGGGAGCGGGAGGAGCTTCAGCAACGGGTGCAGGAGCGGGAGCGGCCGCGGGCGCGGCAGGATCGGCAGCAGGAGCGGCTGCGGGGGCAGGGGTGGGAGCGGGAGCCGCCACGGGTGCAGGTACGGCGGCACCGTCCGCGGGAGCAGCTACGGGAGCGGCTGCGGGAGCTGGAGCCGGAGCGGCAGGATCGACTGGAGCCGCTGCAGGTGCCGCCACACCGTCAGCTGGTGGAGCAGCAGCGACAGCGCCTTCTGCCGGGGGAGCAGCCCCATCGGCAGGAGGAGCGGCTACCGCAGCAGGAGGTGCGGCCCCGTCGACAGGTGCAGCTGCGACGGCACCGTCCGCGGGAGGCGCCGCGCCCTCCACTGGAGGAACGGCGCCTTCCGCTGGGGGTGCAGCCACTGCTCCATCAGCGGGAGGGACCCCTCCTTCAGCGGGAGGAGCAACGCCTTCGACAGGCGCTGGTGCACCTTCTGCCGGTGGTGCCGCTCCTTCCGCCGGTGGCACGGCGCCTTCTACCGGAGGTGCGGCTCCGTCCACTGGCGGAGGCGCGACTCCTTCCGCGGGCGGTGCGACCTCAGCTGGAGGCGGGGCGGGGGCTTCTACGACCGGGGGAGGTGGAGGAGGTTCTTCCACGATGGGTGGTGGAGGAGGAGGATTGAGAATAAGATAAGCGGCCTTTTGTTTTTCGGTGAAGTCGACGCCGGGAATGAGCTCGACGAATGCGTTATCCAGGTCGTCGCCGATGTCGTTGAAGCGCTCCTTCTCCCCGATGAGCTCGTCTGCAAGCGCAGCGAAAAGCGTGAGGGACTAATTGAGAGCGACAACCTTTTCGGCTTAGAAGCTTTCGGAAAATCTCAGAAAAAAAAACATTACATCGACCCCATTTGAACAATCTATCACTGCAACGCGAATATCAAAGTCACCCAATTTGTACGTTATCCGAAGTTTTCAAGTTGTAATTTCCAACAGACGTCACTAAATATTATGCAATCGTTTTTCTGAAATTGCTGAAAACTTCTGCGCCTACGTTTAGTAAAGGTTTTCTTGAGATGTGCGTGTTTGTGCCGCGTGAGTCGAGTTTGAAAGTACATGCGCGAAAACGTGCCGTTACCAAAGTGACAGATCGAACGAAAAAATACTCCTTTGATGCGACATGCCTTAGAAATATATTTCTACTTGACTCTTTCTCATTTGAAAAATTTGAACAATTTAGATTTTATATGGTTCACTTAAGCCACGGAAATGTATTTTTATAATTCTTTTTTCTTGTAATATTATAATAATTGTTGTAAAAATATTTACTGTGTTGCCACTTATCGTCCGGTATCTTTCTGTATTATCTTCACCGAAATTAAGTAAAAAATATACTGTTTTCATATACTTCAAGCGATATTTTCTCACTGTATTATAAATCTCTATTAAAACTTCATATTAGGTACATTATGTTTATTTTTAAATCGTTGTTTATTGTTGCCTTTTGATACGGCTGTGAATAGGTACCTGTTTATTAATTGCAACTTTATGCGCGATATGGCATTAATTTTCAGATGACGTCTGACCAACTGTCATAGAATACGATGTTTCTTGCGGGTTTAAGAATAACTTATATTTGCTTCTTTGATATCGTTGCTGTTTTTTTTTTTTTTAATTATTGACCGAGCACGGACCAATTCGTATATAGCTACTTGTTTTCAACTTGTTGCTTAGGATTGTGAGAGGATGCACGGTGGGTAATATTAAAATCAAAAATGATGCAAACACAAATGAAAATGCTACAAAAACATATATTCGCCATGCAACGTCCTAATTCATTAAACATATCTGCTCATTTCAGTTTGAGACTGCAAACTCTTCGTAATGCTGATTTATGACAAACCAATATTGAGGTTAGATCGGAAAATTGTTTATCTTCTATCCCCAACATGATTATGATAGTAAGAGACATCTTTCAGCTCAAAACTTTAAGTGGAGACCAATGAGATTTAAAATCCCATTTGCATAGCACATGTATATTTTGTATATTATACTAACTTATAAGCTTACTTTCATGCTGTTACCCCATTTCCAAGCCAGTCAATCTTTTCTAAATTTGACTTGGCGTAATCAACTTCTTTAATACATTTTGGCTACTTTTTACATATAACTAAAAGCTTGTAATTCCCCTTTCATATCAAAAAAGATAAACTTATCAGATGGAAACTTCTTTCAGATCAATGAAAATTAAATATTGTTTTCAATACTTCTTGAAACCATATATGAAATAACTTCACATTTACATACTAACCTCAAAAAATAATTTCTCCAGATTTTAAAAGGACGATACCTACATGAAATTAGCAGCAGTACGCTTAAACTTACCTTATTATAATTTTCACTACTTCTACACAGTAAAGCAAATAGAAAGGATGGCTGAATGTGGATCCAACAAATCACCAAAACTATTTATTTTTATCGATTTGCCGATTTGTTATTTTTGGAATAAAATAGTTATGCACTTTAGGTGAAGAAACCAGAAACGTCTTATTCACACTTGATGACAATATAACATAACCAAACTAAATTTTGTAAACATGTCGGTATGGCATTAATAAGTCGTGTCATACGTGCACAATTGTGGCTAAATACAGATATGAGTTTAGATG
This sequence comes from Rhyacophila evoluta, assembly GCA_022683975.1. Classification (NCBI taxonomy): domain Eukaryota; kingdom Metazoa; phylum Arthropoda; class Insecta; order Trichoptera; family Rhyacophilidae; genus Rhyacophila; species Rhyacophila evoluta. The sequence goes on from JAGVSQ010000770.1 coordinate 18,625, forward strand.
AAAAATTAAATATATATTGGTCACACATCTCAAAATTATTCAATTAAAAATACAAAAATATATCTGTTCGTTAAAATTTCATGTTTCATTTAAATATGATGAACTTTAGAATAGATAGAAATATCGCAAGTATCTTTTGAAGATTTCTTAGTAAATTTGAGATAATTTGCTGTAAAATACTTCCGCTTGACACGAAAGTGATAAAATGTTTGGGGTCTATTATCGTTATTGGTTTTTTTTATTCACTTATCGCAATTTTCAGGGTAATGTAGTGCATAAATATCTGTAATGGGTTAGGGATGGTTAGGGTTATTAAAGAAAAATAAAACAAAACAAAAAAACACAACATCTAAATAAAAATATTATAATATATTTTATATATAAACACACTTAAAGAATTCTACATCATCAATGAAAAAATATTCCAATGCTTCTCTAGCAAAATATATTAAGAAAATGATTGCAACAATTTAAAAATACAAATGCATTGTTCTCTAGATAGGCTAGGAAAAGTAAGTGTCGTAAGAAGCTTTTATTGCTAAAAGATGTAACGAGACAATCTCAATATAATTTACATAAAGCAAACGTAAGGAATTATATCATATTCCTTGGATTTTATAATACTCCACTTTGTCTTGGAAATATTGCGGTAAATCTATATTCGGAACGCTGCGATTATGGAATGAATTTAACAGCCTTCCAAAGTGATTTAAAAAAAAAACATTTCTGTAAGATGACATTGATTGGTTTAAATGTTCTCTAGACCTTCTAAAAGTAATCATAATTTATGAAAACCAACAATGAAGCGGCAGCATTCTGGATGGATAGCTCTCTATGAAACCATTAAATAATAGAATATAAAAAAATCATAAATATATTTAGTATATTCAAAAAGAAAAATCATAAGTTGTTCCATTAAGCAAAAAAACCATTAACGTTCACAGGGTGAAGACACCAACTGGCAGTGATTTTCGCATTTTTTTTTTGATAATTATTATCGTAATTGCCTTTAGGTTGATTGCATAATAAAATACACCTTTATAACAAAAAATAAGCTAAAATGATATCAAAGTAGCTAATGTGATAGGAATGAAGTCCAAACGTAAAAAATCTAAGCGATATTAAAAAAAAATACATCCATGCACAAACAAAACATTAGTGCGGTATTATATATCGAGGGAATGTTAATCTGTCTGTCCAACGGAATATTTTCATATTTATACAGCGATTCGGATTTTACCGCCTAACCCGAACTCTGTTCAATTGATTTCATCTGATTACTAATCGACTTAAAATTATGGTGAAATTCCCGCCGGGAAATCCCCTGAAGCGACGAACTTACGGCCATGGAAGATACACAATAAAAAAATAATAAATTAACATGTTCTGAATAGGGGTGGAATTTTTGTGCCGCCGGTAGACCGAACGCCACTGACGTTATAATAAAATTTACTTAATTTACTTGACGAAGTGAACCAACTGTCGATTGAGCGAGATGCGCCGGTTCAACGGCATTTTGAATCACTCGCCGCGCATCCGCTTATGAAAATTTATTAAATACTCTTAACAATGTATCTAGGCGACTCGGGCTTTCAGAAAGAGAATAACTTAATTTTAAATGGGTGCGATCTGAAATTTTATTCACATATTCTGAATGTCGTGAAGGGTCGCCTCCATCTCTTCTTGGAGCAATTTGTTCTTTTCGCGTTCAGCTACGATGTCGTCTGAAAATGTTTCGTTCAACGACATGTTAGAGAAAGCACATAAAACAACAAGCATAAAAACACGCATGTAAATTTCATTAATATATCGATTAAAGACACATCCTTATTGAATAGATCATTCGAAAGAATTTATCACTCTCTACACACAAAAACAAACAGCATTAAAAAGATAATTGATCACTTCATCATATTAAATTATACAGTTGATACAATAATTTAACTCAGTTAAAACATTTCATGCAAACAACATCAAAGTTAAAATTAGTATTTAAACACTTCATTATAAAATCTAGAAAAACTCAAAATCAAAATGGAAAATAAAAGAGCTTTCATAATAAATCCAAAATGGGATGATGATGCATTTTGAACACACGAAAAAAAACAATAGTCCGTAAGTCAGAGTCAATTATTGATGAATGTTGCACCGATGAAAATCATTGCAACTGATGTTAATGTATGACAGCATTGTTATTATTGTAATACTAAATACTAAACTGTAAAGTAATATTAAATATAATGAATACTTAAAACTAGATCTCTTCATAAAAATACTAAAAATTTCAAAACACAACTACTATGACAGATTAATCATTAAATCAAATAATAAATATCAAACTATTCATTTGAAAATAAAAAACATCTAGTCATATAAGTAATAAAACTATATAGTCCTCAGAAAGTAATCAACTTGGACATAATACTGAGTTTGAATTCAAATCATAAAAAAGGCTATTTTACTTTGTTCATAAAAAAAAAAACAAAATCTAAATAAACATTGTAAGAATGAATATTTCTTTGGTGGTATTCTTGATATGTTACCTTCGAGCCTGTCGACCTCCTTCTGTAGTTTCTGAACGGAACGTTCTGCGAACTCAGCGCGGGCTTCAGCCTGTAACGGACAATCAAAACGATATAGCATAACAATGCGAGATGATCAATTTGAAATACGCAAAAACCTCGTTAATTCAAACACGCGAGATTTAATTTTTTAAACTGTATAATGTTAGCTTTATATTTTTAGTCGCAATTGCCATTGACCAAATGAACAACGTCAGACCCATTCAATATCAGTACTGAATTAAATTTATTTTGTTTCAGCGTTAACGTATGATGAACGATGAACATATTACGTTTCAAGGCATCAGAATAACAGTGCTACGTGTGCAAAATGGGCCTCAATATAAAAAAAATATTATTCATGATTTATTCTAAATCGAAATACTTGAAGCTACATTTCGCAATTCGATTATCATTCATTAAATTTTAAACTAACGAGGTTTTAATAAAGAAATTGTTTATTGGGAAAAAATAAAAATAGCTCATTTTCTATGGATACCAAGTCATTAAACACGGTACGTAAACATCTGTATTAATGTACAATGAAATACACTTAACACAGCCATCTACAGTTTATAACAAGAAATTTGTGAAAGTGACTAATGACAACCAAAAGAAACATAACTATCATTATTTAGCCTCACTAAACAATACCAATTTACAAAAAAAATCCTTAATAGTAGTAATTAATTCATGCATAATGTAAAATTTACTGTTATTTATTATGATTATAAATTAAAATTTAATAGAAATTATAATCTCAAAAAAATTACTTATTAACTTGAGGAGTCGTTATTGAAATTAAATTAAATTCGAATGTAAATTTAGAAAACTGATTCATAATAAAAGAATTTAATTATCTTTATTGAATAATAAATATATTAGAAAAATCACACCAAGCTCACACAAAGGCTTAAGAATCGTTTGAAAAAATTTACCTTACACCACGTCTCAAGATAATCATACAGTGCTATATGTAAAAACATTTAACAAAAAAAAAAAAACAGGGTTGAACAGATCAAAGCGAGTTTTAACTGATAATGAAAATGAATCCCTCGTTGACTCAAGTTAATATATTCGGTGCAGACGTAAGTAAATAAGATGGGAAAATTCAAAAAGCAACATAGACTACCAAAATAAAGTACAATTTACAAAAATTGAAGCGTGCTATCAAAAAAAAAAGCAGTACAGAAACTGAAACCCGTGAAATAAATACAAAACTAAAATTGAACTACAAACTGTTACCGAGAAAAATCCCAAATTACAAATGGTCTACGGGGTAGGTGAAGTATTAAATTGAACGTTGACTTAGAAAAATTTTCAAAAGTATTTTTTATGTAAAATATATATACATATTCAGTTTTAATCAAAGGTTATTCCATTTAATTAATACTAGTGACTGACAGGCTTCATGAAAATTTACTAAAAACTTAACTTTTTCATATCACTTATATCAAACTGTTTGAGGTGTACAGATTTTAAATAATCGAGTTTAAAGTGCTAGATATCGCTGTAGGGCCTTCAAAGACGGGTATATGCATATCACTCATGACGAAGCAATACCTCGATACAAAACATTTGAATACCTCATATACAAGGTATCGCTTTCTCCTAAGCGATGTGCACAGAGGCAGTTTTCAAGGTACAACAACGTTAAATGTCTACATTTTAAATTAAATTTATTGGAATAATTTGAAGATTGGTTGTGAATAGTTTTTGCTTCGAAAGGAAGCATACAAATGAATCTTGAAGTACTGTAGATTAGTACCAAGAACTGACATTTTCACCGTGAAATGTGATAACTAAAGAAATATGTGTAGAATATAAAAACGTGAACAGTAATTTGCACATCAACCGTGGCCGGTGAAGAATAATCCCAAAGATATATTTAATGATAATTTATTATGAATCGTATGGGAGACTTACGGTGGTGAGTTTATCGTTAATCAAATGGATTTTATCTTCAGCGTGTTCCCTAGTCACAGTCGCCTGGTTTCATCACCACACCAAGCCAACATACAAACAGAACAGAAAAAGGAGCAAAAATTGCCCGCTGTTACAATGAATGACTACATGCTTAATTAATTATGACACAAAAAGAAACACATGACACATGGAGGCTAAAATTAATTAGCATTACACGACTACCGTTGAGCTCTGGATCGGAGTGAAGAAATATTACATGAATAATGTTTCGAGACCCTCAAATTCAACCATATAAAAAGTTAAACCTCTTAGAAATCCATTAGATTGTCATATTTAAATCGAGAAACTGCAAAGACGAAGGGACTAAATAAAATTGAGACGATACAAAAATCGTTTTGCAAAAACTGCTAGTTGTCAAAATTTGACCATGATTATGCAACTTATATAAAACAAAGAGCATCAATATATCCACTGTGAAAAGGAAAAAGAACGTAAGCCATATAGAAAAAATTATACAGGAGGCACAAAAAGCCTTTTCTAATGATTTTGAGCCAGTCAACATTACATAGTCACAACCTTGAAGTATATGAAGACTAAAACTGGCATTTTATTTACTCAATATGATAATAATTTAATAAGTTATTTAAGAAAAATCAATAAAATTATTAATTTCCAGATGGCAAATTTTACAAGGCATCATTTTCTCAATATTAAAAGCTAACTTAAGACACAAATTCGGCATTTTCAGCTTGCATAATTTTGATAAACCGTGCATTAAGCTGTATACATTCTGATCAAAGAATAAAAGGTATTTCGAAAAATTTAGGGTTATGTCATTTTTCCTTTCCAGTCGATATATAAATCTCTAATATTTAAGCACTCACTTTATGAACTTATGGTAGCAAAACTCAATCCAGAAGAATGACAGATTTTCAACTTCAAGACAATTTATGGATTTGGGACAAAATGAGGCTGTGTTCGATTCGATATTTAAAAAACTTTTTTTCAGTTAATCTAGTGCAGTATCTTACATGAAGTATTTTGGCAACAAAAGAATACTTAAATTTTGGACATCATGCATAATATATATATAATCCTAATCTAAAAATATTAACACAATGCCCCAATAATAAACAAATGTAAAACTGAGTTGAATGATAAAAAAAAAGCCTGGGGCATTATTATCAAAAAAGAGAATGTTGCTTCATGAAAGAATTGCAACAAATGCAAATAAAATTTATTAGAATTATGGTAAATGAATTTGAGAGTTTGAAACAAATAGGAGAGGGACTAACAAATATGTACAAATCAATCCATTGACATCTTTCAAAATACTACACAAACAATAAATATTAGTAATGTTTTGGTATTCTATTTTAATTTCAACTCTTACTGCTTGCTGATGGAGCATATGGATCCCACAAGGTGATAATTATAATGAAGGTTTCATATCGTTTAAATTTTGATTATTATTTATTATTAAAGTGAAAACAGCATTTCTTTATGAATATGGTAAAATTTGGATGGATGTCAATGGATTATAAAAACGAAAAACATTTAGGCATTGGGAAAAACAGCATAAACTAAATAAAACACAGAATACATACAAATAATATACGACTATAACCTGAAACAAAGATACTAGCACCAAATGAGAGAAGGTGAGTAATATATGTACAAGGATGCACTACATATTGTAACGGACGGAAAGAAATGCAACATGTGCCATCGGCGCGCCAACCCGGGAATAATAAAAAAATAAAAAACAAAGGTCTCTAATTGCTGTGAAACTCGCTCTGTTCTGCGACCGACTGAGACGGCTGCGTCCGTGGCCATTAGTTATTACCTCTTTCAGATGTGTGTCCAACGTTTTTACTTGGCCTTCGAACGATTCTTCTCTTTGAGTTGCCTATGAAGTCGACGGAGACGGGCAGCGTACAAAAAAGTGCAATTTGAAACAACATTGTTAAACGATTAGGAAAAGTGTACAACATCAAACAAAAATCAAAACTATTATATATTAGTCGTAATCAAAACGGAGATGGCTTATTGAATAATTTTCCGCTTACTTATGGCTTACCATATATATTGACATAATAATTACTACTCTCTTTAAAATAAAAGCTATAAATCAGTGTTGCCAATAGTCTTCTTTGACTGAAAATGATTTAGAAAATAAAACAATTTGATTAATAATAAATAACAGACCATCTCCACATTGTAGAGATATCGTAGTCCTGTTAACAAGGAATGACTGTTAGCTATTCGCTCTTTACAACCAACCATTTGATCCATAATCTTAATCTAGACATACATGAAAAACATATGATTTTTAAATTCGTTGCTACCTCATTTATAATCCAATATGTAATTTATGTTTGATCAAAACAATCCGATTTGAAATTAAAACAAATTTGAATTCAATTAAAAGACTGCTCGAATGAATGAAGTATTCAATAAACCATCAAACTAAATCTATCTAGTTAGATTCTTGTTATTTTAATCTTCTCAAACAAACATCAAAATATTCGCTAAATTAGGAGAGTTACATCAACAACGTAAAGAAAAAACCATCAATCATCACAGGAACTTCGGCTCGCATATTAAAAATGAAATTTGTTATGCTGTCTAAAGAACACTGAAAGAAACAAGGCACAAGGGGGTTAATTGAGCAATCAAAAACATCAAGTCAATCCATCGGCTTCCGTGTTAGCTGAACAGACCTCCTTCAAACGGGTGGTGAGGGTCTTGATTTGGTTCTTGTATTCCTCCTCACGTTGGTTGGCCTAGGTTTTTTATATACGACAAAACAGCTGTAATTATTTTGCTTACATAAAATAGAGCCTAGCTTAAATACATAAATTAAAATCTCTAAAAAAATAATATTGTTTAAAATGACATAAGACTTCAATAATATTTAGCTGAAAAAATACTTTATATGTATTTAATATATAAGAAAAATGATCAATTGCAAGTCGGTAGTTCGTTTTATTAAAAATATACTGTCTTGCTTAGATTATTATAAAAAAACAAGACTTATTTTGTAATATATAATAATGTATTTATTACAAAATGGAATATTACTGATAAACAGCAAAAGTCAATTAACTTGTTAATTCCTTCATTAAAAAGTTTGTTTCCACTGGCTTGTAATTCTTCAAAGGAATATATCCTTTAAAAATCTCTTATAGAACACAACATCAGGATTCGAACCTGACACTCTCACTATCATATTATTATGTATTAAGAAAAAAAGAGTGTAGACAATCTATAGAGACTAGTAGTTTGTGTTTTAGGATAAAGAATCTTCAATTCTTCAAATAGTGAAATAATCACATTATAATAAAAAAATATCATTTTTGTTATGAAAAGTGTATATTACCTTCTCTTCTGAGACTTCAAGGGATTTGAGGTTGTTACCGACGACGCGGAGCTCTTCCTCAAGTTCTACAATTTTGCTGCAAAAAGATAACACATAATGTTAAACTCAAGTCAAAAATACTGATCAAATTTCATGCAAGTTGTAATCTATATAATGTAGGGTTTGTTTTTTACTAATCTTAATATTTACATCAACAAATATATTATATTGACAGGATCATAATTCTTGAAATTACTTATAAAACAAAAAAAATATACTCATTTTTTAATAAACCATAAATAACAGATTTTCACTGTTATTAAGTAAAGATGGTGACTCTTTTTAGGAACAGCAGAATACTAAAATAAATTTGTTGTAGGAAGATAATCTTCACAATAGTTTGACACAGAATTTACTATTATTCAACAATCAAATGCGCAATTCTACCAAGTAAATGCATTCAATATATTTAAATTCTGCATGGTATTTAAATGTGAAACAAAAAGTGAACACATTTCGAACTGCGAAAATATTGCTAGAAATCTGTTTTTTTTTTCTAATTGATGACAGATTAGAAGCAATATACAAACCTGTCAGAATTTTCAGCTCGTTCTTCCGCTTTCTCTAAATCTTGCTCCATCATCACGAGTTTTCTGGCGACCTAGACATCGTTCGGCACAACGCGACAACAACAAAAAAAACTCCATGCATTAGCAAAGTTGACAAATTTTAAAGTGATACTCAAAATAAACAGGCTTAGCATTTTCGGCAACAAATGTTTTCAAGAAAAAAAGCATTGAAAGGTTATGTGACCGATACATCTATATCATCAATGTATTTAATATTTTATATAATGATTACTTCTTGAAACCATTTGCCGGAGGCATAAATTAATTATGTATTTAATGATACCAAATAAAACAATTTTTACTTCAATAAAAAATAAAACTAATTAAATTAAAAATATGTATTAATTTAGTATAAAGCAGTGGATGAAATTACTAAGGTTGAACATCTAAAGAACATATCTTTTCAAGAGAAATTATTACTTGGTAGCAACAAGATATGATCACTTTTATAGAATGTAAATTAAATCAATATGATTATTATCACATTCACAATGTGGACACATCTTAACCACACTATATTCATTGCATCTACATGTAAACTTTAATATCACAGGATTTGAAACTGCACTTCTGAATAATTAACAAGCACAAATGGAAAATGGAATACATATTGAAAGTATCACATAATTATTTATATATCGTGTGGTAATGATGTAAAATTCTATGCATTACTAATAAATTTAACCAACAATTTATAATTTAAGTTCAAAATTTACATCCACTAACTTATGCAGTATTACAGGCTACTTTAGCAAGAAACAATAATAACTGAGTATTATAAGTTACTGCACAAAACATGCTTTGATTAAAATCACTCGACGGCTGCTTCTCGCTGATGGTTCCTGAAATACTAAATGAAGACAACACGACAAAACAATCAGGCTGAAAATCTATACTCAATGAAACTAAACTCAGTTTTAATGTTAAATGAAATATAATTGATAATTCGACAAGTCTATAATATGTATATTTATACAAGTCAGGGCCAGAGATATAAACAAATTTACTCCAATCAGAAGAATTTGCAGGGTGGATTTTGCCCAGTTTATAAGAATTCACAGGCAGATTTCATGCTCACCTTCTAAGCCACATTGGCTGACGATAGGCAAATATGGTTACCAAATAATAATGAATTAATTAACCTTTTGACATCCAAGCAAGAATGACGAAGAAATAATTAATTTTATAAAATCTCTTTGACATTTATTTAATAAAGCAATAAATGCGCAGAATTTAAACTGCAATCAAATAATTAAAATAATTTGACTATAGACTGAGCATTAAATTCATATGAATATTTGAGAAGTTTCAACAAACAACACACAGTCATTTACGTGTTGGCATATGATGTTAAATCTATGAAAGTAATATTGAAAAACTAAATTTTAAAGCGGGCACATATCAACAAAATCATTCAATGACAGCTTGAGAATTATCTATTTATATTTCATTGCAAAGAGTTCTCTAAGTGAACAAACATTAGGAGTTATATTTGTAATAAAACTGCAAAATAAAGGTTGAAGCGTTATGAAACGAACAAAAAACAATATAAAACACGCTGTCCAAGTGGCAAGAAATGAACGTACGATTCACCAGCATCGGCACGCTCTTCAGCACGTTCCAAATCGGCTTCAACCATAGCCAGTTTACGGGCAACCTGGCAAAATCACATCAAAGGTGTCAGTACATTTTGAAATCCACCACCATAAATTAAAGTTCAAATACGAAACAATAGTATAAACATTTTTATATGGCAGCCGGATTTGAACCGGTGTCCTAAAAAACCAGAACCATTAAATCCGTGGGGTATAATGTTGAAATATTACTCAAATCTCATTATATTTTGAATCAACAGTGAATTTAGTTTTGCAGACAAATTTATTGTGAATTTTACATAACAAAGTGGCTTTTTTTTATCGCAATCGTCAAATTATTGATTTTGGTTTAGGCTTTGAATTCTTCTTTGGCAATAGAGATTATAGAGAAAAATTCCATGATAACATGTTTTATTGAAATGAATAACAGGTAAGATAAAATATATGAAAATATAGATGGTGTTAAGTTATTGATAATTAATTTTAATTGTGACATAAATTGGTGAGTAATAAATATTTATAGCATCCATAGACACACAATAATTCAGGAATTGGTTATGATATCTAGTTTCATAATTATAAGAGAAACACAAAGGATATGGCTGTCGTATTTTTTGTTAATATAAACAGATTTTCAATAACTATATATATAAGTATGAGCAGACATTAGAAATAAATAAAAATATGATAGAAATTAGGATATGTTAATAAAGTTTGTGATATTCGATCGAATATTGATTTTCGCAATTTATAACTGAATATACATGTATGGTAGAAACAAACTAGGAAAGTTGGTAGACAATGTACCATGTGAAACTAAATTGAACTATTTTTCACAAACACCAAATGGTTTAAATGCATTTTTTTCTAGACTACAATTTAACATTTATGCTTCTCTAGTTCTTTAATTCAGTATCAAATTAACTTCCAGTTTATGGAGCATATGAAAAACAATGCAATTCTAAGTATGAATGAACAATCTTTAAATATTATTATCAATTCAAGAACAATACATAGTTTTATTAATAATACATTAATTCAAACAAGGCATTGAATCCTAATGAGTATGAATCAGACAGAGAACAATCTTCATTCTAAATTCATCATTGAAAAGGACGATTACTTCTGTTTATACAACCTAGGCCGGCTGTCAGCAATGAGATGACTGTTTGATTTTTGTTATAACTATTAATGTTAACATTTATAATATCCCATTTGTTTAGTGAAAATGACCCTTAGCAATCTTCATGAACATGAACTTTCTAACGCATTTCGAGACTATTTTCTAATTAATTCGTATTAGCATTATGAGATTCCAGTGTCGTCATTGTCAGTTTGTATGGAATGATATTATCCAAGTCTGTGGCAAAAGAGTAAAAAAAAAAACCCTCCCAGATAAAGTTATGGGTGTATTAGTCAGTAATAAATGATAAGATTCAGAGGATAGATAAGATTAATAAAGAGATGATTATATAAAATGGTTAAATGTTAATAATAGACTGTACTGAAATAATAACAGTATTAATAATTATTCTGTTGGATGATAAAAAACGGCACACTGCAATCTGTTAGGAATATGGCGAACACTGAGACACTGAAAAGAAAGACACCTCATCATATTTTTTGTCGGCTTCCTCAGCCATGAATCTGGCTTCCTTCAACTGGTTCTCAAGGGCGTCCATGCGCTCTTCATCAGCCAAGGACCTGTTCTCCAGGATCTTGCGGGCACTGATCGATAAAAAAGAAATGGCAACATGTTCAATAAAAATTTCCAAATAAATAAACATGGCAAAATAAATATCGTATTCCAGTTGAGTTGTGGCATTAAAAATTCTATCAGATTCTACAAAGATTATTATAATTGACTGTTTATATCACTTCATCATTTAAAAATTATATAGAATAGAAAAATTTGATAAGAAACATCGCTATGAGTTAATCTACCATATTCATGGCGCACCCAAATATTCTTAAATACCATGTAAACATTAAATATCTTAATGCCACAATCAAGAAATCAATAAATAGATTAGATAGTAAAACAAATATATAGTTGATTAAATTCTGCTTCTGATATCTCCATCTGTAAAGTAAAAGTACACACAAACCACAAAAGCAAACAAAGCATTGATACATTTCATTTATACATAATATGGTACGTGATGAACCTGTCAAATGCAAATAATCATTGAAATAACTATGCTATAATGCCTCTGTATAAATCCAGAAAAAAAACTACAATTATAAATCAACCTCTGTAAGGAATAGGCGGATGCATGTTTGCAACGCAATTGGAGCCAGAAATTGAAAATTAAAATCTCATAACTGATTAAAGAATCTACTAGATAATAAGTTGTAACACTAGGTAATGGCTAATAGCCATTCCTTAAAAAACTAATTTTCTAGAATTTACTCCTACTATGGAGATCCATATATCCAGCACCGGAGTAAAAACTTAAAACTCAAAAAATTAAACCGTCTACTTCGAATACAAAGCATATGGATCTCTACAATACGGACATATTGAGAAATTATTTTTCAAGAGAATTGATATCGTGTCCTACATTTTCACATTTGTCTACTTATTTCATGGATCTATGTGATACAGCTTGAAACACACAAACGAACATACGCACTTGCTTAAGTGATTAAATATTCGAAAAGGAAACTTAACACTGGTATGCATATAGACATATTCTTATTTCATAGTGACCAATTTTGCACTTATCATTCCCACCAAAGACCATAGATATTACATTAGCATTTGCGAGCCGTAAGAACCCAAAAGTCCATTTGTATCAGCTCACTATCAGCAGTAGTCTTAATAACAACGATAGTGACCACTGAATTAGTTAAATGCAATTGGTGTACATCTGGACTAGTGAGATCTTTTAATAGGTGGATTATTTTTGATGTCAGATATTAATTTGGTTATGAAAGATTTGACATTATTCAAACCTCTATATAAAACCAACGATTCAATAACATTCCACCAAATTAAATATTGAGGGATAACACAAATAAATGTTTGAGTTAAATAGCCGCTTATACTTTGATAGAGATAAATATAAATGAACAAATATCACATTAATTTGGATTCAATTCAACTTCTTAACAAGCTTATTTTTATAAATAATAAAAAAAAAATGATGAACTTCAAATAATCATATATTATACATTCACAATTTAGGGGCTATGACAACCTCAAATGAAAGTATATCATATTCACATTCTGATATCAATATATTTTTAAGCTTAATGTGGAAAAACACTAAGTTAAACACTAATTATGTGAGAAGTGATTAATAATGATATATTATTATCATAACATCACTAGTGGATTATTTTCTGCCAGATATTTTAATGTGCTAACTTTTTACATTTGTGAAATTCACAAATGGAATTGTCAGATATAACCATAATATAATTTAAAACTTTCCGGATTAAAGGAACTGTCCATTACTATATGATATTTTTTTATCATACTATAACTCTTTAATAATTCAATAACACTATTCAATAATAGTTTATTATTAATAAATTCAATGCATACTTTGCAATCCACCCTTGGGCAAACTAATCCATCAGTCGATAATTATTATTGTAACCAAAAAAGATAAATCTGCCTGAGCATAATGGAACACACAGCAGATGAAACGGATAGAGGAGACTCAAACATTTTTTCATGATATCAATTGAGGTTATGTTATGTTATGGCGGTCACCTCTTCATATTTCTTATCGGATTCTTCTGCGATGAGTTTGGCCTGCGAGAGCTGGGCTTCCAAGATGGCCACTCGGTCGTCTTCCATATTCGTTCTATTTTCCAGCGCCTTCCGTATTCTGGAGGCGGTTTAGTCAAATGCACACACGCAGGCGGGGGGGATGTTAGTAATGTTTGTTTTGTGCGGATGCGGGTGGTCAATTTTGGAACACATGGAAAAACAACGACACACAGATTAGGACATTTTCAACGTAGAAATATATTCTACTCGTTAAAAGACTACATATTAATGAAATGCCACTAACCATTCTATATTACGATTTAACTTTTAGTAAATTAAAAATAATATGCAAGTATACTAATTCAAGTTTCCTTAAATTGAAGGCTTTATACCAGACTACACCAATGTATTCCTGTACTAAAATGACATCAATTCTAAATACATTGTGAAAAAGATCGAACTAAGGACGATCTATTCAGTATGATGTGCATTAAAAATTATTCTTTTACACATAATAAATAATGCCTTCGGAAACAATTACTAAAAAATATATGCAAATGATCATCTCTCATGTTAAATGAAAAGTTAAATAACATTCCTTACTTGGAAATTCATTCAGCCCGACAGAATTTGCCATTGGGCAAATAACTTTCATCTTAGATAAAAGAATGTACTATAATATGAGATAATGATGGCAAAATAAGATGATAACGCAAGTACACTCAAATGAGACATTAACGTTAAAAATCAAAATATAACAATAATTAGTGGCACATACATTATTAAAATAAACTAATTGATAAACTAAAATTTTATTTATACTAAGATAATAAATAAAAAGATACAACCAACTAAGAAGCTAGAAGTATATCTAAAGAAATTATTACGATTTTATTGTTTATTTTTAACCGTATTCATTTATATTTATTTCATTCAATTAAATTTTAAAGAATAACAATTAGCTATTTACTAAATAATTATGATTCGACCTCAAATTTTATATGAAAAGTATAAAGAAAAAACCATCCATAAGTATTAGCGATATTTTTCAAGCAATATAGTACGCATCTACTTTTTTCTCCACAGTGTGAAGATATCCACTCCGAAAGTGAAGCATATGGATCTCAATGTCAAGACATGTGTTCACAGATTATTTTTCACGAGAATTGGTTGTCAGACAATTGCTCAACCCAATGGGCATACAATCCTGCATTCTGGATTTTTTTTAATGAGGGAGTTCCAAAAAAATGGTTAACCTCACCTTCCACTATCGCAGAATAAAATAATATCAGCTAGTACTATCCAACTGCTAAATCAATGCTTTCTAAACTTTTTTTACGCCACGGAAGCCTGAATTGGTAACAATCCGCGGCCACGGAAAAATAATTCATTATAGATGTAAAAAAAGAGAAATTTAGGAACAAAATATTTCTGAAAATTTTTGCGGCCATGCCTCGCAGTTGGGGAAGCATGGGACAAAATTATGCCGAACATTAAGATATCAAATGTATATAACAGTTTATTACAACCGCCTGGTAATCTCACTTTATGTCGCTGATTTTAACATACATCTTAACAAGAAAAACATCGCTAATTTTGTAGGCAGTAGTTTATCATTGACTTGACAACTTCGCAGCCTCTTTTATGAAAAATATCAAATGGTAGGAGGATTTCCACTGAGGGTTAGAAGGCCTCACCGTTCGGACTCATCAGCGGCCTGGCTGGCCTCTGCGAGTTTGGCGGTGGCGGTGGCGAGACGCTCCTCTGAGCGTTCGAGGTCCTCCTCCAACAGTTGGATGCGACGGTTGAGGGCGGCCACTTCTGATTCAGCCTGTGGACAATAGGTAACACATTATTAGAAGACGATAAGACAACATAAGACTAATTAAGCTAAAATAATGTATCCACCTTGATAATGGAAATTAGGCTATCCTTGTTAAAGTTACCTCAATGTGACAGCATATACCTTGGCTAAATATTAAAGAGTGCTGGAGCTTCTCATCAAAGAAAATAAACGATTTCATGTATTATCTGCGAATACCAAGACTTAGAGACAATCAGCATACTAATAACATTCTAATAAATAATACGAATGAATATCTCCACACCGCATTTTTTTACCAAATCAATTTCATTGAAAATAAAGGTACAACAATTGGTAACACGTCAATGTAATAATTCACAGTAAATTGTCGCTAAAACATAGGTACGATTTGGCGAAAAATATTTTGTTTATCAATTTATGTTCGGTTTTAAGTGATTATAACTATACAGCCAACAATTGAGAAATAATTTTAAGTACATACATTACACATCGATGAATCAAGCC
>JAGVSQ010000771.1:0-34703 GCA_022683975.1 Rhyacophila evoluta
GGTCGTTAACAGTGATCTCACATATGGAAGTTTACCAGTTTTAAATAATTTAGAAGAAACCTTAAGTGTATATTCTTAAAAAAAAAAGTGGTAAGTGTGCGTTTTGGTACCAAAACTTGTGAGTTCAAATCCTGCAGTAAGTTGCCAAAGATTTTCAAAAGTGCTGAGCTCAATGGGATGAACATGGTAAAAAAGCTCCCATATATACTACATACAAAACCAAGTTTCGCGTTGAGAATATAATGCTTTAATTGACATCAGATAATTTCATGTTAAAAACCGAATTGGATTTCTGAATTTAATCATGAATAATTAACGGCAAATTCTTACAAGACGGTTTAATTATTTCAAAAACCTTGTACATACTAGTTAGTTCAGCAACTCTCTCCATAAAACAATTTTATGTAATATAATCACTTCTTTCAAAGTTGAGTATTTTCTTCAAACAATGAATAAATCATGAGAAAATATACTGGAAGAAATGATTTATTTGCTGGCAACTTACAAAGGGCTCCAAAAGTTGATTCTGTTTTAAGAATAATTTCATGTGTGGCATGTTATAACAAAATATTAAATATAAATACCCGGGTATACACATATGTAGTTTATAATTTTCCAATAATGAATATTCGCGGACGTCATATGTTTTAATAATTACTCTTTTCCCATGTTCACATACACACAACATTACATTTTAACGTATTATTTTTCGATAGTTTTTGTTGTCAGCCAATTATTCAATCTATTGTATATCCAAACCTCGATTTTTATTCAAATTATATACAATAAGAGATTTTTATACTACATGCATATTACATCTTAATCAAGATTAAATCCTTTTAAACATATATCGTGTTATATTGATAAGGAACAATCATAGTCCACACGTCTTATATAGATAAGATTTTTGATTGTTGAATGGTTCAAATTGTATTTTGATTTCGCTGCTTATGCCGCCTCCTTAATGTGCTGTTTTGATACGCCTTCCTTTTTGTATCATATTATCACGGAACGGCCCTATTCATTCTGTAATAAAGTCACCTACTTATGAATTAATCAAAGCAAGGCGAAATTAAATAAATGACGATCAAGAATACAATTTTTTTTTTTTTTAATTTCCGAAGAGATTACTCAATGTTTTCACTTTTTTGAAGGTAAGAAAAAGTTATCAATTTAAAAAAAAAAGAAATTACAAAGAATATTTTTTACCATGTCCGCTCCGAATGTGGAGAGTATGAATCTCCGCAATGTGAAGACTAAATTTGTCTCGATAGATTAGTTTTCACTAAAATTGGTTTAGAATAATTCCTCAACACGTCGGGCACCCAGTCCTGTATCCTTGATTTTTTGTTTGTTTAAATCCTACAAGCTGTGGGGTTCGAGTCCGTAACTTACGGTTCTGATGCGCGCACGTCTATCCCTCGGCCACCTAGGGAACTCTTATCACCAAGAAAGTATATACATACATATGTATATATAATTATATTAAATTGAATCTTGCCGTCTAATATAAAATAATGGTGGTCTTCTAGTTAAATTGATAAATTATAAACGCAGTTGGTATTCAAAGATATTTTCAATATTATCGATTGACGACACACCGTTGACATAATTATTGGCAGTGAAATATTACCGAAGGGGGTTGACCGTATCAAAAGCAACAGGTTACCGAAACACATGGAGGTTATTGATTTTTCAATCGGGGCAGTCTATTTTGCCGTCGGGGTCCATGTCTGCGGATGCTGTTGACGAAAACAGTCGTATGTAAACGGGCGGAAAGCGCGGTGGATCGTCCGAATAGTTATCGACTTTCCGTAGTATATTATGAAAGTATATTAGACACTCGCGGCTAGTTTCAAAAACGCTTTCCAGAGTACTGCGTTTGTTGGTGTGCGGGCGGTGGATGAAAAGCACGGTTTATTTTTATTTTCAGTGCCCGTTGTCGGCAGGCTGTTATATAAATGCAGGGCAGCTTCAAGATTCAACTCATTAACATGGGCACCAGGGCCGCGGCATGTGAGTTCACTCCCTGTTCTTTTACTTCTGAACGGTTTATTATCGTTTATGTTCTCTCGTGATCGGCCATTTCTATATAATTTTATCGACTCTACGATCGCGGGAAAATTATCAAACGTCCGAGAACGTTAAAAATATTACAATGCGATACTTCGACCAGATTTTAGTCGCCCAATATTAAATTAATTGATTTTTTTTTTATTTAACATATTTTAATTTTAACCTTATTTTCAAAAGCGAGCAGTTTACGCGTATTTCGTTGGAGAGAGTAAAAGATTGCGACGGCGGTTTTGAATCCTGATAAATTATAATTTCAAATACTCGAAATGATTCGAGGGAAAAAAAATTCGATATGATAATAAATAATGACATTTTTGTAATGTCTAATTGGCGTATAATAGTATAATCTTGAAACGAGGACACTATTATGCTTTCCAAAATATGCCATTTATAAAACAAATATCGATTGAATAAATATCACTTTAACGATCACTTTTTATATAACAAATATTTATACGTATATAATGTAACTATTAACGCGAGTTTTTTTCTTTTTTTCAATCGAAGATTTCGTTTTGCACATGAGTATTATATTATACTTTTTCTGTTCAATATCACATGTTTTGGATAATAATACTTAATATAGATTATTTGTATTCAGCGTTCATTAATATGAGATCATATAAATATAGGCAGGATATATTTTTTCGAGTGTGGAATTTACCGACTCGAAGATTTGTATAGATATATTTGCTAGAATAGAAGATGAAAGTTTCATGATTTATCGACGGTTGAATTGCAATATAATTAAATATGTCTTTATAATTTTTTACTTTCAGTTACGGCGAAAATTCGCAGTCTCCACGATTGTCAGCTGAGGCTCTTGCACGGTATACAGCCATTACCGTCAGGAATAGATATTAGCAATACTGTGAAGTACTTCTCGCAAACACTTCTGAGTGAGTCCCTTATCACTTTACGCCGATTTTTTATTTTCTTCGTTTTATTACAAAATGTAAAATGACGAATTTTTTCAACGCGCTTCTTAGAATAATATATAAACGCATGTATAGTTTAAAATCCTCAATTTCAATGTTAATTTATAAAATTACGCCAAACAGTGGACAGCGCCCGGTAATAAGCGATAATAAACGATAACAAAAAAAAACATTCTAAATCGAATAACTATTACTTTTCTCTGGCTCATTGACACATAAATTACTTCTAAATTTAGGAAAGTATTATTATATGATATTTATGTTGTCTTGTGAATGTATCAAACTAACAATTTGTAATACTTCAACATCTAAAAAAAATACTTTCAAAGGGAGAATATCGAATAGAAATTCGTGAATAAAGCACCGATTGAGTTTTGGATTCCGATTAAAGGTACATATCTTTTCTAATCGCTCATCATGAAATAAACGAAACTGATATTGCTGATAAAGAATTATAGGTAATATTAATTTGAGAAACTGCGGCGAGCGAGCTAGCTCTGTGTCTATATTAAGTGACCTGTACTATAAAACGTATTAAATTCATTATGTATGTAATTCTCTTCATTATAAGGTAGCCAAAGATAACATATTGATATCCTATTTCATTCGAGTAATGTTTGATCTCCAGCTGTCCTCAAAGATGTTCCCAGTTCCCCGCTGGAAATGTTGAGAAATCCTGAAAATGATCAAGCCAGGATGAATTTATATCCCAATCTGGATTACAAAGGACTTTTTAATGCAATTTCTCAACTAGTGGATGTCGCATCTTTAGTTCAATATGGAGTGCACGGTAAGCTTGAATTTGAATGAATTCCATTACAAATTAACATTGATTCAAGAAATAAGTTGCGATGGTTCAATCAACATTTTATCACTCCGAAAACTATTATATTTGACGTGTCGATACGCGGGCAAGGCTGAAAGGTTTGCACAACTCATAAATAACTAATATAGTTATTGTTTTTCAAAATATTCTCCGTTATATTTGAAACACTCGTTCATTCACTCATTTTTTTTAAAGCGAGAGGCCCACTCGTCTATCGACATGTCGGTTGAAAACCAACGCTGCGTTTTTAGGCTCTGTAAATGTGAAACCTCTCATCAAGTATTTGATTCTGGGGAAAAGAAAGAAGTCACCGAATGCGATGTCTGGACTGTGAGCGGAATGAGTCTCGAGCTCCACCTTTTTGTTTTGTTCGAGGTATGAAAGGAAGCATTGTCGTGGTGGAAGAAGACACGGCTTCTCTCGAATTTTTTCGAGAACACTAGATAGAAAAATGGTCTTGTATTATTCGGCATTGACTATTTGTATTCTTCTAGGGTTCTATTCACAGTAACGACATGACCCGTTTAAGAAAAACAAAAACTCGCAACCATTTCTTTGCCAGCGTTTCTGCCTTGTCGCAGTTTTGTCGGTCTGTTCTCACCTTCAAAGATCTATCCGCTAGATTGTTGTTTTTTCCGGATCATAACAATAAACAAATTTTTCATCGTGTGTAACGATGGCATAAGCAGTATTTGAACGCAATTTCAATTCAATTCAATTTTCAGTAAAAAAGGAATGGCACCGATCAATAAGCGCTCGCTTATGGTCTGTGACTTCGCGAGACAACGAAGCTTCTTAACTTTTGAATGCTCCCGCAAAATCTTTTGAATTTGTCATGATCAGTTTGAATCATCAGGGGTCATCAAGATCATGGGGGGCACGGAATTAGATAGAAGTATATAAAATAACATAGAAGGCATAGCATAATATTATTACGCAAGAGCTAAAAAAAAAACGTGATACTATAAACTTTGTGTAGAACGCGACATCGTGTCTCGATAGAAAACGAATTTCGCCAAAAACAAGATACGCCACTGCTTATACTAATATGTCCACGAATTTCGTCATAGGTGATGTTCTGTTTCACCTGTTTTGTTCAACCAATCGCCTGACAGAAGCCACATTTTCCTCAGTGACCGCAGTTTACGAACGACCATCATGCATCTCGTCATAGAGAGGACACGACCACGATCAAACTCAACATAGAAAGGCCTCATTATTTTAAAATAGAGAAAGTTTCATATAACATTTTGATTTTTTATTGTGAAATATTGTTATAAAATTATATCAAGGTTAATTAAACAGCAATATAACATAATTGGAAAAATTAGAAATATAAAGAAAAAGGTTTTGAATATCTGAAGCCTAAATAGCGGTTATATAAAAATTGACTTTAACAAAAACAGGATCAGAATGCAGCATGTGAAGCAATCGATTCAAATGATGGAGTTTCGTAATTATGTGCAATAACCATGGATGGGAGTGGTCAATAAACTTGTGATGAGTAAAAAGACGAGGGTGCTTATAAGGGTTAAGTGTTATACTTCAAAAACATTTTAAAAGAGGACAAAACAGTATAGTTCTTTTGGAGAAAGAGAAGTTATAAAACGATTGTAAAATCGTAAATCGCTCTAAATACTCTTCGCGTTAAACTTATTTTCGGTGCGAAAGGTTTGATTTTAATATCGCATTCTATAAATGATATTCTATATTTTTTAAATTTATATAATATTTGAAAGTCAAATATGTATGTGCAAAACTTTCAGTGTGGCCTACGTAGTATTGAGATTTCAGTAATGGAGGATAAGAGAGCTCCTCTTTCCTTTTCCATTTGAAAAATGATCGTCTTCAACAGTGATTTTCAAACTTCTCCTAAATTAAATCATTGGCGTAGCTACATACAATAAGTAAAATCGTTGCGCCCTCTTTAGTTTGGTTTCTCATTTTTTTTAGCTCTGATGCTAATTTTTTTACTTCTTATCAAGCTTGCGCCCCCTTAATAATATTTGCCCCCCCCCCTTATAATTCGTGCGCCTGGAGCATTTCACTCCGGCTACTCCTCGATAGCTACACCACTAAATAAGATAAGAGTAATTCGCAGCCCCCGAAAAAATATTTCTTGTAGATAAAAATAATGAGTCGTTACTTCATAGAATTATATATTTATTTATGTTTTATCACCACACGGCCCTGATTGTGTGTATCTCTATTTCAGCATTCGGACAATCGATACTTCAATGCCTGGGCTGTCTGCTGCCTTTCTTAGAATACGACATGATCGACAATCTGCCGTATTTGGCGGCGTCATGCGTGGGAGTGATGCCCGTCTCCCTTCACCAAGAAATCATCAACCTCCTCTGCTTCTACATCTTGCCGTTCACGATAAGTAAGAATCGAATGAATCGTTTTATTCTGAAATGAAAGTATATAAATATATGCACTATGCACTTTCGCAGATAATAAATTTAAGAAATAAATATTTCTTTATTAAATTGTGTTTTTTTTATTTAAACTCGCAGGTTTTCTTTTCCAGATGTCCAGTGAAAAATTTTCATTTTCATTATCCAAATTGTATTGTTGAATTGTAGACAAAAATTTCGGCAGTAAAATTTATCATTTTAGTCATACAAAATGTGGTTTAAGCTGAATTTAAAAACTGTTGAATGAAAATGTTTCTATTCACCCCGTTTCACGGTATACATTTAAAAATTTGAAACTTTCAAGCTGCACTATTTTTACATTTTGAATTTAACCACTGAAATCATTTTAAAACTTTTGATTTTTTTGCTATTCTTTGTGTATTTCCATGGCGAAATTACGATACTGAAATAAATAACAATTACTGACGCTCAACAGTTGGACGCTATTAGCTGCCGCACGGATCGAGCGTTTGAAAGTATGCTATACTTGTATTATTGAGTTTCAATAGCAAAGCTCGACTAACGTTTACAAGTTCCCATGGAACCTAACCCCGCACATGTAATTTAACCATGCGTCATATGGGTCCTTAAAATTACTTCACTTTTACTAAGTATATTTCCGTAAAATGATTATTTTATAAAAAATACATTTTAAAATTCATAGACCCAATAATTCACATTTTTTTAAAGATGTTAAATAGTTATCAAGGTAAAAAATTGACAGTAGATATATGCGAATTTATATTTAAATGTTATCTTCATTTTTTAAAAAATCAAAACATTTGCATAACATATATAGCTCCCCTATTGCACGAGTAAAATTACGAAATGACTCCAGATATTTTTATGACGAGCTCGAATAATAAAAGTATTATTTCCCTGCAGCTCGCCATTACGACGGAGAAGAAGAAGAGAGTCAGGCCTCTCAATCTGTTGCCGCTGTCATCATGATGGTGTTTCAGTATTCCAACAATCCTGGTACGCAGTTTTGATACTTCTCTGTGGCATTTTAAATATGATGATCAATTTA
The DNA here is from genome assembly GCA_022683975.1 of Rhyacophila evoluta. Taxonomy (NCBI): domain Eukaryota; kingdom Metazoa; phylum Arthropoda; class Insecta; order Trichoptera; family Rhyacophilidae; genus Rhyacophila; species Rhyacophila evoluta. The sequence continues at coordinate 7,291 of JAGVSQ010000771.1, forward strand.
GCTCTCTTTACCATTTATATTTTTGAAATTGACATAGGTATCGATAACGAATTCAAAAATTTACTACTTAATATTACTGTTGAAAAAAACGATTTATTCACATTTCATCTAATAATATTAAGAATTATAAATTGAAAAATAATGTCTTAATACATATCACTACATTCAATAAATACTTGGACTGTGAGTGACTTGGTTTGCGAGTGGTCCGCGAGTGATTTGCAAGACGAGCAAAACTTTTTGTAAAACAATGTCGAAGAGAACCTACATTACAGCGAAAGAAAATGAAATGCCTGGTCACGAGCCCATGAAAGACCGTCCCGTCCTCTCGGTATATGCCAATGCAAGCGGTGATTTCAAAGTCAATTCTCCGCTCGTGTAAAAGTCTTCAAGAAATAAGCTACAGAAGAGGCAGTTAAACATTACATCGAGAACTGACAAGGCTCGGTTCACCTGTGTCTTTCTCGTTTATTAGATTGGCGAGGTTTTCGGTCTTACAGTAACACAAAATCCTTTTGCTCTAAAATTTAATTAGAAATATGTTTATTTGAACTTATAAAACTTTCGAACATTCCTTTGTAGCCCACCACTGTCAGCTTCTAGAGTGTCTGATGACTATGAAACAGACAGTGGTGAAGGACGTGCTGTGTGTGATAGCATATGGCACAGCGGGGGCTAGAGCATCGGCCGCCAAGCTTCTTTTCTACCACTGGCCAGCATTTAACGCCAGTCTCTTTGACCGAAAAGTGCTACTCTGCAAATTTTCAAGTAAGTATATTCAGTACTCGAACTCGATAATATCTCTAGATAGCCGATAATATTTGATTTTGCATCTAGTTTTCTAGAAAAACAGGGTCATTTAAGCCACTCGGTACGTTTTAGATGATCTAATGCCGTTCGTGTGCCAGCGGGATATGTGTCCCAATGCTGGCAATGCCGAAGCTGCCAAAGTATGCTACGATCATTGCATCAGCGTGACATTCGCATCTGACTCTCCGCCCCCTTTATATTTGTGCATCGAGTGCGCGAATGAAATACACAGGGAACATCCTAATCAGAGGTTCTTCGACATCCTTCATCCGATGCAGCAAGTTTCGATGGTTTGCGAAAACAAGGTTAGTTATGGCTCTCTATCTCTCATTTCCTGCAGTACAGTATAAACTTGGAATAAGAACACTCCTCATCTGTGTTATATTTCAATTTAAATGTTGTTTTGAGAAAAAAAATTCTACCATAGGAGTTGCAGTTGGATAAAATATAAATATCATATTTTTTATGTGCTACCCTCCTACCTGTTAATAAATTCACTGCGACTAGTCATAAACATGATCATAAATCATGAACTGAGTACTCAAAAATCAGTAATTTTTGATGACAGAATTCCATTGAAAATTATAATGTAACATGAATTTTAGTCGATAATATTCACAACATCCATCGTGTTAAGATAGGTCGACATTTTTTTGAAATGTTGAAATAAATTTTTGTTTGAGAAAACTTTTTACTTCCTATTTTGATGATAAGAAATAATGAAACTGCTACTTCTTTTGTTTGCAGAACTGCCGGGCGAGTGACAAATCTGCATTTTCGATTTGTTTTTCAAACGAATGTGCCAGCTATAATGGGAACCATCCCATACGGTACTGCCAACAGTGCCATGCCAACCGGCATAACAGTCGAAGAGGCGGAGACCATGTGGTTCATCGAAGTCTGCCTCCCGCTTGGCAAATGGATAGTGAAATGCAAACTTATTTAGTCGAGGCCGTAGTCAGGTACTTCATTTATTACGGCTTCAAACTCAAATAGTATTTTATACACAGTCAAAGTCGCATTATCAGTGAAGGATCAATTCTAAATACTTATTTGGACTTGATTGTTTGAGTAATGACTCGAGTATTTGATAATTGTATAGATTGTTTAGTAAATACAATAATGTTGTGCACGCTTAAGACAAGTGCACTATGCATATTCAAAAAATGTTATTTATTTCATGACCGAAAGTTGTTGCTAAATCACATAATGGCCTCTTTATTTGATGCTGAAGGATATTTTTTCATAAATACATGTACAACTTATATAATAGCTACACCAAATATTAAATTATATTATCAGATATCTTTATATTTAACACTTTGACTGCTATGATCTCTTTCAAAATCTTAGAATCCCAGCGAGAAATCATTCCATTTATAATTATTGTTCATAAACACTATTTATTGTTTAAGATGTGAAACTAGGTAGCTTCTTTATCTATTATGCATGACATTCAAAAAAAATCCATATGTAAAAATTTCCAAACGATTATTTTTAGCGACCCACACTATTATGAAAAAAAATATTAAAGAGTTAATAGTTATTAAAAAGGAATTTCACCGAAATGGGAAGTAATCTTCTAATATGAGCATAGAATCCTTTTCAATATGTTTTTGTTTATATTCCTACTTTTTCCTACTATCACTTTAACTGTCTAACGTAATTTATCATTTTGCTGTATGGGTCATAACCACATCTGGTATAATATTATACGTAAGCAGAAACAGTGTAACACAATGTAGGTAAATCAGTATTTATGCAAAAAAATATAATATTACAGTTGGCGTATTGAATTTGTCACTGGTAATGGTTGAGTGAAGAAGCACGCGCATATTTCTAAATTGCTAGGCATCATATGACATGGTATTTAATGATGATATCCTTTTAATGCTTTAGCCTTCTCAAAGAAGCCAAGCCATTAAATGTGGAGACGGGAAGCAAGGATGTCAGCGATTCTCCAAAACCAGTAATTTCTATCAACCTGCCGGCAGACAACATCTCAGTTGAAGAAAGACAACTGCTCGGGCGATACGGGGTCTGGCTTCTGGTTGGGCTGTGCACTCCCAACCAAGATACTCCTGTTGAAATCTTAGGAAGGCTTATATCCATGCTGTTTCATTGGTTTCACGTTACAGCCTATTCGTATGATGGTTAGTCAATTTAAATTAGACTAGTTTATTAATTATTAATTTATAATCATCCATTCAGTATTAATTGAAAGTTTTTAAATGTAATATTTATTATATTTTTTCCCCAGTAACCGAGTAGTGAGCTTGCTTGCTACGACACTATCGGTTGCAGTTTCAAAATTGTCAGCGCTTAAAATATTATTTACATGAACCGTACAAAGCCACACAATTGAAATAGATTAAAATTTGTTCTATTTATAGAATTTCAACAAAATATTGGCAGTCTGCAATTGTTCAAAATGCGAACGAAAGATTAAAATTTATATACAAAAAATACAATCGTCAAGATCACGTTAATGTTACAATACTCTTTTTAAAGGACAAACCGAAAGCACAATTGAGAAACTAAAGACGGAACATGTTTGCGTGTGGTTAGAAGATATTTGCAGAACACACTACAAAGTTTTAGTGTCTTGCCTTCTCCCGCACCCGCCAGAATATGCAAGGGTCGGCGGGCATTGGGACACTTTGGCATCTAGAACTTCACACCTTAAAGATGGTTTGAATAGGTAAATTATTGATTCTAAATTATTTAAAATCAATTTCCACCAAGCACCATCAGTCAAAAATATTAATTAGGTACATTGATTTTAAGTGATAATATTTTTATAATCCTGAATCAATCCAAATACGAAATGGCTTCTAATATAAGAATCTGTACATAATTACATTGGATAGGAATGGAATTTACGATATTTAAAATTCAGAAAGAAAATTTCAATAAGGCATGTAAAAATTGACAATTTTTCTCAAATTAATTTTGTTGGATAGGGGCAGACATTTCATGAAAACAATAATTGTGTGCTATTTTCATTTGTACTGATAATGTTTCCCTCCCATCCAAATTGTTAGAAATGCAACATATTTTATGTATTTATAAAAACTTATCGATAAACTTTTTACAAGAATCACCTCTCTTACTTACTTACTCTTAGAATTTAAAATGAATTTCCATCAAGCACCATCAGTCAAAAATATTAACATCGTATTATGTTTGGGGTAATGGTAATGCAGCACTAATTTATATAACACAAAAGATATTAGTATGTTTTATACGCATAGATTATTTTATTTATAGATTGATTTCCTCTGCGAATTTATTTTCAGTAAACAGTACAATAATGGGCTCAATCGATCAAACAAATAATTCACAATCAATCACCATAAAAATTGTATTGAGATACCTCCATAGCCCCGCGGTCTATAAGTCATGTCTTAGAAAAATCACTATACTGATGTTCTTTTTATTTTATTTTTCTAGATTATTTTGCCTCGTTCCTTATGAAATAATAACGACTGACATTTGGGACTACATTATGCCGCATTGGATGGAAGCCATCACCAATGATGTACCGGAAAAAGAATTGCCCGAATTGAAAATAATTCTAAGCAAAATTTTGGACCCAGACATGAGCCCGTTGGGATTTGACGTCAAGAAGATGTATCATTTTGTGGCAATTAGATTTGAAAAAACAACTGCAAGAGTACAGTTACAAGCTTTGCATTGGCTTCAAGTAATATATCAAACATACTATTTAAAAATTAAATTGAAAATTTTGGGGGCAGCGTGAGGGGATTCACTTTTCAATCTGATTATCCGATGGCGATATTCATTCAATTATTATATAATATCTATTTGTAACAGACTAAAAAGGATATTAACATTTATAATGTACTTACTACCTTATATGTAGTAAACAAAAAGTATTAATTACTATTATTGAAGATTGGAAATTGACTTAAAATTCAACAATATCCATTTATATTATGATTACCATATTATATTAATTATATGATGACCAGTCTCATATTTTTAATTTAAACATCATGCATGCGAATTGCATGAGTAGGATTGGCATGAAAACTACATAAAGGAAAAACATTTACAAGAGTTTTAATTTTGAACATATATTGAAAATTACAAATACTAGAGAAAAATAATGCTTTAATGATGGAACTTATTCAAAATGAAGCCATATTCAGTTCTTATCACAGTCTCCAAAGACCTCGTAAGTGAGAACAAGCACATTTCATAATCTCAGGAAATCAATATTATAATGAAATAACTGGAAGTTTCCTTTTCTCAGCTAACATTTATTGTTACAAGCTGTTTAATTAGTGATCCTGTCAACCACGCCCCACACACGTTAGTCACGAATAGTCCAACAGTCAATAAATTCTATCAAACATAGCAATATCACAATGTTGAGAAATCTCACGGATTGAGATGGAGACCTTATTGTCAGAAGTTGCTGCAAATTTCAGTTGAAATTATTATTCATCACCCTCTGTTCAGGTCAATTTTGTATCATTCTGGCAACCAAGGCCTCCACATCAAAATTTGAGTCCTCCGACTGGGTCCAAAATCTTAAAATTGTCCTCAATGGCAATTTCAACTCCTCGATGACGTCATTATTGGTCTTCTCGGGGCAGATAGAGAAACTATCATCTTGATTTTTTTGTCCTGAGGTTACTCATAATCATACAATCTATTTGGTTCTGCATTTTTCTAATTTCACTAGCTACAGAGAACTCTGAAACAAAAATATGCGTGTACAAAAATCTCGTAGTATCCGTATTTTTCTGTTTAAATTGGCGTAAATTCTACTCATGCACCTTATATGAATGCTATTTAGTGTCTAGATAATACTTGTTTACGCAGTACAATAATAGATATATTAGAAAAGGAAAAATACTCTTTTCTCATCATAAATATTTATTATATTACATTCTCTAAAACTCCTTAAAGAATATTAGAGATTAAGTGTTAAGTAAATTAAAGTAAAACCATTTGCAAACTCTGCACACTCAGAAATGGATTTCTATCGTCAACCCTACTGTTCTTGCTTTTTGTGAACTCTTAACTGAAGTTATAATCATAACTTTTATGTTCATGCGGACGAATTTTAGAAAAAAAAATCATACAATGTTTCTTCAATAGAAAATTTTTATAAAAAATGACAATTTTTTAAAAACCTGTCGATTTTACTGTAGGTACCAACAATATTCAAATAAAGTGACTTTTTCACTTTCAAATAAATGTATATGAGCTCAATCAGCCGGTTGCATTAACTAAGCTCAACTATTTTATAAAAAAAACCTTATTAAAATGTAATTTAATCTGGATATTTCAGATTTTATCTATGCTGGAAATATCCATTCCCTTATCACAATTATTTGACATGTTCGGTGATGGAGTACGCATGATGAAAATGGGAAGTATGGATGATAAAGCAAAGTCCAGTAAACATTCATCTAAAAATGGAACCGATATCAAAAGAGGTGGCTCTATATGTAAGAAATTTTATTCTATTAGGGTATCATAAATAGGTTAATTAATTTCTGTTTTCTTTAACGTAATGCTGTCATTTTTGCCTCATTAACTGAATCCATAAAAATTAAACTCTCAGTAATAAATATATTAGTCCAAAATATTAATTCACTTTTTTGTATAATATTTTAATTTAATTATTTATCATAGTATAAACACATTCTCAGATGAAATCGATGTAAAAAAATCAAACTAGCCTGCAGAAATAATTTAATGAACTCTTAAAATATGAACTTCTAATGAGTAAATATTAATTTGTGTATAAAGATAATTTTACTATCACACTTTCAACTGTTAAAAAGACAAACTACATTACATTTTCTTACTATCAACAGTTGGTAGAAAACTGTAAAATAATAACTTATTAGATTTATACGTTATCTGTACATTTTAGTTGTCAAAACCGATTGAAAATAAGCAAATTAATCTGATCTTGCTATTCAAATATTAAATTTGTAGAATTTAAAAAAATATCCTACTCACTAACCTGTGCCATAAAGTATTTAATTAATTTATTGAAACATTACAAATTTGATGCGCCCCATCTATGAGCGTGCGGTTTCGAAAGCATTAACTGTTCAGTTTCCGCTGTCAACATGAGACAGCCTCCTTTAATAATATTAAAAAGAAAAAAATTTACAATATCTGACCTCGAAATTGAAAAATATGAATAACATTAAGCCATTTCAATTCTAACATACTATAACTGATCTTAAAGATTTTATATTTGCTTTCTGTATTTTATAAATTCAAATAATATTTGTATTGAGAGTAAAAATTGCCAGAAGGGGGAATCACTACCAACAAATGTTTTGAACCCTGAAGCTACCGCCGATGACATTCAATGACATCCGATAAGTATGAAAGTACTAGAAAGTCATTCTAGTGAATGCTGTATTAGTGAATAAAATATTTATACTAATGAAAATCAATGGACCTCGAAGCATGAAAAAAGCTAGGAAAAGCCAAAGTATTTCATAGCCATCTAGCACATAATGTATTTCATATTCAAACGGGATTAAAGTTTTTAAAAAACATAATTAAGTCATAAGCCTTAAGAATTTCAGATACAATTGCTCTGTAATTCTTTCACATGCACTTTGTAAGCAAATTTTAACAGTGTCGTCATTCATGTTTCTAATGTTATAAATAATCATGGAAAATCATGGATATTATAGTGTTATTTATAAAAAAGTGTGAATCTAGTGCAGTTCTTATGAAAATATTTTTTTATATTGCAGCGCCTGTAGTGGAAGATGAATCAAATACATCAGGTTTATCTGATAATGAAGCTCCGACTTCCAGACAGAACACAACCGAATTCGAAACAGACGGAGAACATAACCTCTCATGCTGTATTTTAATGCTGGATGTCCTCTTAAAACAGGTCAATTAATGTCATATTCACTCTTTAGAGTATGTAAAAATAAGAGAATACATTTGTACTAGTACATAGCAGTACTAGTAATAGTAGAGATTCAATAATAACCAACAATTCCTGCAAAAGCGATCGGGTTAAAGTCAAAGTTTTCTATTTGGATTTTTTTTTCTAATGCCTACTTATTTATATTTATGATAGAAAAATTCATATAAAAGAAACATTTGCATATGTAATTCACTTTTTTCGAATTGTTCATCTCAATTTCTAGATGGAGCTCCAGTGCGTAGACGGGGGCGGAGGCGGAGGCGGCGCGGGGGGCTGGGTGTCTCGGGCGGCGACACGCTTATTAGGGCGCACTCTGGGAGCTCTGCGCGGAGGTGCGGGAGCAGGATGCCGTTGTCCTGCGGCAGACTGCTCCGCCTGCGAGGCGGCTGTCATGTGGCACCAGCTGGCTGTCAAGGTGGTCCGTATGATGGCCCCCGATACACCTGCGAGACCGCCGGATGTGAGTGCCCATATTTTTATCAGGAACATCACTATTTCTATTCTGTAGACCCCAAAACCGTCAACTAGTTCTGAAATTTGACTTGATATCAAAATTTTCTAGTTTTGTTGAAATATTTTATCTGGATGCTTCAGTACAAACGAATGTATGTACGCGATTAATGACACCTCTGAGTACACTCATCTTGGTGTATCTCGGCAAAATTATCAATAAAATAATAATTATTATAAATATTGATACTGATGAAATTAGCTCGATAACCTAAAATGGTTTGTCATAAAATTCTTATATATAGAATTTTGATTGAGCACCGAAGTTTTATGATAATTCTCAATGATCAGAAGACAAATTCCTATGCACTATTCATGCCTATCAAACTGACTGTAAAATGTTTTGTTAGGTTTTTTTCAAATGAATCTGCATGTCTCGGACGGATAAACCGAGGTTTTTTTATTACTGCAGGTACATGTGGACTGATCTGTGATTCTCTATGTCTGCATGTTCATATCGCATTGTCCGGGTTGTTCATGACGCTACCCTGCCGGCATGTATATGTGCAATCGGAAATCTCTGGAATTCTCTTAAAGTCGTTACAGATTTACTAACATATTCTTCAGCACCCACCAAATTTTTGTCAATTGATTTGGATGTCGAGTTTGATGAAATTTACCTGCCATTTCATATGTTCGACATCAACGGATAGAATATGTTGTTAATCTTCAGTATGTAATTAACAATCTTGATCTGAAAAATAGACTCTTCGAAAGTATGAATTTTTCTGTCATTATTGATATGGTAGTCCAATATTGAATATTGCCAATATCTCATTTCTAAGCCTTGTTCAGAATAGGCTTGAAGGTTTCAAATTCAAATTGAATCAAAATATTTTTTTTGTTTAGAAGAAGCCTTCTAAACAAAATTTTTTTTATTTTTTAAGCAATAGATGCTTTATTTAATAAACTTTTTAAATGTATTAAGTATTAGTTATTTCAAATCAAAATCACCGTGTTGTATTATAAAGTAAATTTTTATATATCTAATTAAAATTAATTGATGTTGAAACTTTTTTAATAAGCTTAATCTGTCAAATCTACTAAATATTTTTCTTGCTTCTGTAAGATGAAATATCATGTGAGAGCTGTAACTCTTTAACGTAATATCTTTGTAAGAGGAATGCTAATGTTGGCAAGTACATTAATAATACTACCTGACACTTATTCTAATTCATTTTGCACTATTTACAACTTTTATTTTAGAATTTTGCAACCTATTCTTGTTCTTTTCACTATTTCCTCCTTTGAAAATAAAAAGTGCATCAATAGCAATAGCAATAGCGATAGCTTTCATCGATCCAAATAAGCATTAAAAGTTGTCAACAGTAAAAGGGAGAATGATTCTCAGAACGGTAGCGAGTATAGATGAACAATATTATATGACTTTTCTTTGCAATTCACATTGCAAAACTTCAATTTTATCGTATTTGACAGTGAGTGCTCTTAACTGATAACACGCAAATTGACGAATATCCATACCATAATGTATGTTACCAAAAGATCTGCGGCATCATTCTGTAGACCTCTTTCATACCTGTCCATGTCAGATTGCACTGTGATTTGATTTTACTTTTTCACATGAATAGCTACTTAGTTTTGGCATCGAGCTATACAATGTGGCCTGATCTCTCGTTAACCTTGAATCAGTTCAATATTGAAACATAATGGAATCATTTCATGTTTCAATGTCACATTTAGAAGATACACAAAATAATTGTTCAAAGTAATCGCTGTCAGCGTTGCATATAATTGAAAAAGTTTCAGTAACATATCTCAAAAAATAAAGTCATATGATGTTAACCATGCAATATGAGCACCGGCCTGATAGTCGACCGATGTGTGTTTGAATGTGCGTTGTGTGTTGCGTCGGCGGGCGTTCAGCCTCCGATGGAAGAGGCGGCATCGGAAGGAAGCCACTCCCGCAAGAGTCCTCCTGAAGGAACCGCGGGGGCAGGGGCGGGGGGAGGCTGGCGAGGGGGGGGCGGCCTGACAGGCGAGGGGTTGCTGAACATGCCGTTGCCTCTGCCCATTCCCGAGATTCACTCCGTCGGCGGTGTGCTCGTTCACATGCCCCACGTACGTTCTGTACATACTCCCCTAGTCTTAAGTATTTAGACGGTAACATTGTCATTCGCCATTCCGCAGAGCTACACGCTTCTTTATTTTCTTTCCTTTCTGTTTCACCATTCCCTTATCGATTGGGCCTTTTCCTAGAAAAATTGTGCTAGCCTAAAATCTTCACTCTGCGATAAATGTGAAAATTAAATGCTTCAATTGTGCATTTGATATTTATAATACATTTATAATGTAATAAAAGATCAAGTTCATCACAAAATAATGAAGTCTTTCAAAAAATTCTTAAATATTTGAGAACTCACTACCAAATAAATTTGTTTCAATATTGTGTATTCCATAAAAAAAATGATTTGTATCCCTTTTTTTCTTGGTCATTTCTCAGTTCTCTCAATTGAAGTTTTATTATAAAATTAAACGTATTCGATCGCCACTTTTATTATTTTGAATGAGCAGTCGCTGCATATGTCGAATTCGGTGAGAAGCGACTTTTGTATTATCCAATAGCGTGCTATGAAACAATCCTCTCAATATCCTCACTTCTGACCTTAGCAGCATTTTCAGGCAAGGGCTCAATCGTTATATTTGCATTTCGATAAATGTTTCCGTTTAAACTTCCAATGATCAAAATCCACTGAAAGATGACAACGACTGAGTAGCTTCAAACTATTTATAACGACATGATACTACCATTTTTTTAAGAGATGAGGCTATTTTGTATCTATACATACAACAAATAATTGTGTGCACTCAAGTGCAATCAAGCAAAGAAAAATAATTTAAACAGTTGTGTAATTTAATGTAAAACAATTTATAAAAACAGCTATAATTCATACGAGATCTATAATTATGAAGAATATAATTGTTCCCGACTTTAAAATTAAGACTGAAAGAATCTTTTTGATCTAATCAGACATTAAGTTATCACAATGGTATATATAGAAAACAATTGAAGCAGAAAATTTAATTAATAATTGTAATTATTATAACACATAAGTGAATGCTTATTAGTCTTCGGCTGATTTCAGATTTATTTAAAAATATCTTTGTACTTTGTTTTCTTTGCTATATTTTGAAGCATCCTCAAAGTTAGAAAGTATTAATAATAAAAAAAAACCATGTAATTTATAACCAAGTAACCGACCCTGTAGATAAGAATATAAAAATTAAACATGATTAGATTTGCACTTTTCAGTAGGTGTTAAACTAACAGCACAGTTTTAAAGAGTATTTTACGAAATTAGTAATACTCCCCAAACTCACATTGGTAGATTTACTAGTACACTGACTAACTTTAAGGATATATAACATACAATAAACATTTTTATCTTGCATTAGAAACCATCTTTACTGAAATAGTAAATGGATAAATTATTATAACTATACCGACATACAACAGAAAACGGTTGCTCATGAAAAAAGGATAAACATGTTCAGAAGACTTTATTTATTGCTTTGCTTGTTTTCATTCGGTCAAACAATGTATTCACTGAAGATGTTTATATTAACTATACAATAATAACAATTTAAATTGTATATACAAATTCCCAGGATATTACAAAATACTGAATTTTAACTATTCACTACAGTGGAAGCTGGATATTATAATCACGGTTAATATTATCAATCGGCTAGTGTTATCACAATCAGTCGGTACCAAGCCGTATCATATAAAATTACTTAATAATAATCCGCTAATAACAATCAAAATTCGGCTATCATTACCAATTCTGATTGTTATACATGCCACTATACGATAGTTCTCAAGGTAATTTTAAAGTTAATTGACAGTAATTCACGAGCTAGTCGATAATTAACCAGAACATACATTAAAAAAAAAACAGTCTGGAATTCACCATTAAAAATTTGGTTTGGCAAAGTTTTTCAAAAAGAATACTGTTCAACAATACGTTTCTTTCATCATTTGTTTGATGTTATTTTGTCTCCCCGGTAGCGTAGAGATTAGCTTGCGCACCTCGCGATCTGGGGAGTGCAGGTTCGATTCCCACATCTACCGGATACCCATCGGGTCGAGCAATCGTCTGACCAACAATTCGCCTGAAATATTATCTGCCAAGACAAATCTTAGCTTGAGAATTTATATAATCCACTTTCGAAGTGGATATCTGCACACCGTCTAGATCCATATGCTCCACTTTTACATGTTATTCAAATGATGCAGGTTCTATAGTGATTGCAATAAGCGGCTTCCACTGTATATTGATTGAGACACGTTCAGACGTGAGTTGAGTATCATTCATACTGATACTATTGTAGAATATATTCATTTTATTTCCTCTGTCATTCTAAATACAACAAGTGTAACTAATTGTGTATACGTTTATTTATAATATTCCTGTAAAAGTTTTATTACTATTGGATTTAGATGGATTTAGCCATCTTTACTCTATTAAGAAATCTCAAAACGTTAGGTATAGTACAATACTTCTATATTATGTATTATTGTATATTCTACATTCTGCATCATCAAATACATTCAGCACGAGTAAGATCAGATGAGCTGATGTTGCATATTAACAAGTGGCAAAGATTTCTTTTATTAAATAAATGCATAAATGAAACAGGCGAATCTCTATAATTCCATATTGACATTTTTATCGCTGCCTATCGGTGGCTACCTATCCTTTACAAACCTCTTTCATAACTATATTTTTTTACCACAAAGCATACGATGTATAATATTTGATATTTCAAATCGTGGTAGAAGTGGAAAAAAAATATCTATGGGTAGTTTTTTTATTTATTTTTTAAAAATATTTCTGATTTTTATTTTAATTTAATACCCTTTGCAAAATTTTATGAATTATTTGTAAAAAAAGACATTATATTCGTATTTCTGACAGACATAAATTTCCTCTTGTTATGAATTAGTTTAAGTCACAAAACTCTTTTCCTCGGTTTTATTTTTTCCTTCTTCAGATTGTCTTTTTTATACCCATATCCAGTTATTATCATCACAGATATCATTGTTTCCGTTTTGCGCATATAATTATGTTAATTCTATTTCAGAATGCTGAAAACGTAAAAGTATAACTCCTCAATAAGCAATTGATATAAAAAAATTGATAAATGAAAACTCTAAATATCAAGTTGTAAATAAAAAAAAATTTAAATGAATAAATAAATAATAGTCAATCCATACTTTTCAAAAGATCAGTCAAGTATTTAAAAAAGTAAAATGATATTTTTCATTAAAAGATTGATGATGAATTAATTTTATTCTGAATTAAAGGCAAATCATCACTTCAGCTAACAGATTTGTAGAATGTGTCCGCTCACTATGACACATAATTTATAAACGAAAGATCATTGAGAATTGACAGTGAGCAGCAATTATTTCTTGAAAAAGGTACTGTTGCAGATCGGTCTGAAAACTAGTTTTGTTTGTGGTCACACATACTATCAATCGATAGTATTCATGCTGTTGATTAATACCACAGCATTCTGATTATAACTGTTAAATGTAAAAAATCACTCGAATTCAATCTTTTAATGAGTAAGAAATATCTGCGATAATAAAATAAATTAAAAAGTAATCGATATAAAAGCATGCATTTTTGAAAAGTTAGGTGTGCTTTTAATTGACTGACTGTGTGTCACTATGACTTACATTTACGCTATACTATTTCTTATCCATTTTCTATGCAATTTGACTTAGTTACTTCCTTGGCAATGGATGGGGTCTTTCCTGAATTGTTAATCGTAATGTTGTTTTGATATATTCTATTTCATGCTTCCACAGATACTTCACGTATGTCTGTAATATGTTCTATGTATGAATAGATTAGAATGTTTCCGTTTAACCTTATTAGGTGTTGAGTGTTTTATTAGTTGTATTAAATCTCTAAATCTGTGATGTTCTTTGTAATGTTTTTGAATGAATTTTTGAGGCATGCGGCTAACGTTTTTTTTAAAGACCCTAAAAAGCTTGTTTCGCTCACAGATTTTGAGAATTAAAGAAAATTTACTCGATTATAACTTACATAGCTGAATAAGTAGTAATAATTAATTATTTAGGTATCATTGCAGGTCACATTGTATTAAATGAACACTCGACTGCAAACATCATAAACCATAAACACAAACGAATATATTTTCAGATATTATTTTCACATGCTATGCAGATATTTCACAGCATTCAAACCATTTCCTTTGGGTAACTTTGACAATTCTTATTATTTTGCAATGATTAACATATTATTATTATTACTATCATTTTTTATTTTTTATTATTGTCATTATTATTATTATTATTATTATTATTATTGTATATATACAGAGTTTGGCTTGTTGCTAATTGTTATGTTAAATTGTACAAATATATTATACTTATCTAGTCTGCTGATTAATAAAATATTATACAATTACTGTGCCCGAGTATTTTTGGCAAATATTGATATCAAAGTTTACTGCAAGCGCCACATACATCACAAGTACAAGTACAAGTACACTGCAGTCATGACAATCTCGAATATAGTCGCTAGAGTAATCGATAATCCAACCCAGTGTCTTGACATATTTGGGTCTCGAATGCAGCATGCTCAATGTAGGATACTAAACTATTATTTATCTCAGCTTGCAGACAAAAAAACGTTATTTACTTATAACAGGAAGCTCCTCGGAAAAATGTTGGCTATTATGACAAAACTCAATCAAAGCTCAATTCTGTAAATCTCTTCTGAACGGGTAACGGAACATTTATGCCTGACAAAATATATTCTCAAATTGAGAATTGTTACCAGTGGCAGTCGATCCTGAGACTGTGAATTGTATTATAAAATTTGACCAGACTAATAGGATGATGAAACCAAAGTATGCAGTGCTTCTTACGTCTTTTTATCTCTGCCGTGTCCAATATTTCCAGACGTTTGGTTGTTAATTTTTCCGCATTCCGAAACCATGTCCAAAACAACATTTTGATTTTTCAGAAAGTGTTTGTATGAATCCGCAGCACGGATCCGGAAGGTCGAATGAATGGCTTCAATCAATCCTCGTGAAGAAATGTTTGAAATATGCTGCATAATACACCGAGTCTATATGTTCCATACTATGATGAATGATCACTACTGCATAGTTGGATTTCATTATTGTATTATTGTATTGCCTTTCTGTCAAGAATAGTATTACTAATAAAGCCAACAAAAACAAACGTTTTTTTGATCTACAAGCTGGTTGTTAAAAAGCATGTTCCCACTATCAATTATGCCAATTTAGGTGTTCAAAAATTTTCAACAATACATTTTTAACAGATAATGACAGCCACAGTTGAAACGGTGTCTGAACAACTGGATTTGGCCTCGATAATGCCAGCTGAAAAGGTCGTTTCGGCCGTGGCACGCGCTGTCACATTGACAGATACGGATGTTGCCACGGCCACGGTGCAAGTGGCCAAACCAAACCTGGTGGGCGAGAACGATCAGCCGGTAGAGCCCGGTCCTGATGATGACCTTTCTAACTTTTGGCATACCTCCGTCGGGAAGTTTCGGTTCTCCATAGAGGAATTGCCGCAGCAACTGCAATATATTCATCAACTCTTACAAGTAAATTTTTCCCTTAAATATATTTCTTCATTTTATTTTCTGACAATATGCAACAAAATAATACAAATTTGAAACTACTCAAACTTCGTTTAACTGTCAAAAGTCACTGCACCGACTTCTTGCAGATCTATAATATTTTCACATTTGGATGCAAACATGGTCACCATTATTAAATTACACAATTTCCTCTCAAATAAACTACTAAAAAAATTGAATTAAAATTTCCCAAATCCAATATGGCGCTTTTCTTTGTCCTATACTGTAATGAAGTTTTCGAACTATGAAAATTGTGAAAATCTATCGGGACAAATTGTTTTTCGTGAAGACTGTTTACTATTAAATCGTTCAACTCATTAGATCTTCATTTTTTAATTTTAAAAATTGTTATAAAACCGTATGATGTAAACCTATATTCGACGACACTAAAGCACGCTCACTAAGGTGGCAAAAATCTTATATAGGTAAAATTAAATAAAAAAACATATGAGAAATTGACCTAGAACGTATCTTGTATGATATCATAATTATATTTATTGGAGTAGACGCATTTAATCTTTATACTTTTTTTTTAACACAAATAGGAATTGCCAGTGGCAGATAGGCCCGACATGCAATATTATATGCTACAGTGCCTGTATATTCTGGTTCTCCATGGAGACGCATTCACCAAAGCAGCAAAGGAGCACCGAGGATTTTTCATCTGGTGCCAAGAAAATCTTCTTATAAGAAAGTAAGCTTTTTTATGAAACATGTATTTTTACAAGAAAAATACAACTAAAATGAAAAATAATTTTTATCTTACTCAACATGAAACACATTCAAAAATCTACTGAATGATTTCATAATATATATTATTAAACTTGACTGATGTTACGTTTCCAATTGCATAAAGAGGTTTGGAACACTAAATATTTGACTATTTACAGCAGCAGACTCCGACTCGTTACCTGCGAGCTATTGGTATTTTTTTGTAGCCTGCTAAAAAATGCAGTCCAATGTATATATAGATGAATAATTATTTTCAAATGTTAACATGAGAAAAAACAAATGATGAAATTAATATACTGTGTTGGAGTGACTGGTAAAATTCATAAAATTGTGTAAAGTTAATTCCAATTTTTAGTTACTATTTAATTAAATCATTCGTTATATGGAGTTATTAATTTTTTTAGAGTTTTATGAAAATTATGAACGAACGATTCAAATTTTTAATTGTTTTGCCTTGCCAAAAATTCTCTCTTCTTCTTCAAGCATAATGTAATAATAGGTTTCAAATACACAATAATAATAATGAGTAATTTATCAGATAATTTAACCTTCAAAACTAGTGATTTATTAATTTACAGCAAAAAAATTGGTGTGATTATAATATACCTAAATGAATATAATGTATCTGTGTTAATTTTATTAAATTAAATCTATACATTCCGGTGTCCTGGCACGAAAGATAGATCTTTTCTGAGATTAAAATTTTATTGATAAAACTAATTACAGCCTGTTGAATATTAATTTAGTCTAAAATGATATTACTGATCAAATCCCATTATAACGAAACTCGTAGAACCACCTCTTTTGTTTCGTTATACTGAATATAGGACAAAATTGTTTGAAAATACTTGAAATGGCTCTTAACATCTTAGCAAAATTTAAAACTTTTTCATGAATTATTGGACTATTTATGGGGATATTTTGTGAACATATTCCGGTCTTTTGAAAACATTGATGGTGTTGATGGTGCAATGCAATGCAATGTTTTTTGGCAACGTGATCTGTCATCTTACCAAAGTTTATTTCTTCCAATATGCATAATTCTTCTTTAAGTGTGAATTGACGTCATTATTTGTCCATTTTGAAAGCAGATTTATACAGTATAAAATTAGAATACAAGAAAAAATAAATTTAAAAAACACAAAAAGTTTGAGAATAATGATAACACTTTCGATTACATAAACTCTCTTACTAGAGACTAGAGACACTTAAAAAGATATCGGAAATATTGTATCAAGTTGCTATCTCATCTTTTACTCTTGATTCAAATATTTCGTTATTTCCTCACTCAGTTACTTCAGTATTCATTATAAGGAGATTTGACCTGTATTCCATTTTGAAAGAATTATTTTATTGAAAAATAAAATTTGACAAAAATGATGTCGAATTACATGATGACAGTCTTTATGCAGCATATATGGTATTTAACATTCATATTGTAATTTGTGGTTAACAATGAAGCAATATCTAATTTCTTCAAACTAATGAAAAATATGCTAGCTTTTCTATCAATGCTTAGTAAAATAACTAGCGCAATCTTATAAAATGTCTACAGTCTATGGAACGTGTGCAATGCGCGTCATTCTCATATTTGTGAAGTTGCCGTCCCGCTTCTATTGCACTGTATCACTTTGACGGGCGGAGCCGATGTCTTCTGGCGTCTCATCCAAGAAGAGTTCCACCACACCGACTGGAGGACTCGATTCACGGCTGTCGAGAGAGTCACCGTTTTAACAAGGTAACTGCGAGTCGCATATTGACTTAAATTATATGTTATTTACAGTTCATTTGGAACTTCTATCACCAGAAACTTTACAGGACCGCTACGTGTAAAGTTTTTGTTACACTCAAATATCTATTAAAGATTTATACCCATATCGATTTGTTAAATTTCTAGATTCATGGATTCGACACCGTTGAAAAATGTATTTCCACTCCAAGCAGCTTTGGCCACAGCCTTTTGTTACTTGATATCTAGTATGGATGACACTAACGTATATGTGGCACAGAGAGCTACCCTCTATTTGGGAACTATTCATGATCATGCAATCAAGGTATGTGTCATGACTTTTTTTTATTTAAAAAGATTTTTGTAAAAATTTCTAAAAAACCACCCAATCAATCTTTAACTTTTTTAAATTTTAAATTAAAAAAGAATAAAACAGAATGAAAATTTTACATAAACGCCAAAGTGAAACCTTTCAGTAAGCAAATGGGTTCCACCATCAATGCATTAAATTGATTTGACCGACAACAATTAGCCAACAATCATACTGAAATGTGAAAAAGATGACAAAACTATTTCAATATAATATTTTAAATTATAATAAATTTGATTCTTTAAATTCACAATAACTAGTAGGAACATATATATAAATGATGTTCAAAGCGATCACTATGGTGCAAAGCAGCTTAGTAAAAAGCTTTCTCGGCTCGATTATTATAACAAATTATATTATTTTTACCATTTCAGTGCTTGATTATGTGTCTAGAAACACAATTTGATATGGTGATTGTGGATCGCCCGATGATTTTACAATCTTTATATCAGCTGCATAACTCATTGAGCGACAGAAAATTTCTCACATGGGACTTTTTCCTGAATAGATTCGATGCTCTGTTTTTGGAAGCGCAAATCAATCTTGAAAAGAACGGTGACATCACATATCTCCGAGGTATATTATATTTGTATTTTTGTCCACTTGAAATATTTTAATTAATTTCACTTAATCGCATATATTCACTCTCAAACCTTAGAAGCAGATAAAGAAATACTATTGTTCGACTTTCATTATTTTTTACCCTTAACATGTTCAAAAGCATGAAGTACATGTCCGTGACGGTTTTACCTTTGCGGTCCAAAGGCACGATGTATATACCTGCTGCAATTTTTATTTTCTAATTCCATTTTGTTAGAGTAACTGTTCAAAATTCAGTATTTTAGTTCATACATCTGTTACTCACACCTTTATCGACATATCATAATAAAAAATCTAGTATTTTCAATTTCTAATAATTTCTAGCAAATCATCTTATCACTGAAAGTCATATCACCCGGTTGATAATTATGGAAATTTCTTTCGGCAGATCTACGAAACAATGAAACAAACGGTGAAATATTCTTGCATAAGCTAAAGAGGGCCCAAGATGCGCTTTCGCAATCGGATGGATCGGCTATCGGCTCGTCTATCAAAACTTTGAGTGCATCCTTCGGTACTAAATGGCCATACAAGAGAACGATGTCTGCCCCGGCTACCATGCTTCCTCGACAAGACACAAAACAAGGTAGAAAATTAATGCAGTACTCTAAACTTCTGTGAAGGCCTATTGTTAAATATATTATATGTGCTATCCTTATTCAAATTACTGTTGTACCGTAACCCGAAATAGTATAAAAGCTGTGAATTGAGCCTTTAAAAGTCATCTGTCAAGAGTCTCCACGAAAGTATCATTACTCGCTGGAAATGATACTATTAGCTTCTTACCTGATTCCCCTGCTTAGTAATCATATATTTTTTTATTATTGTTTAATTCAATTTAAAAAAAAAATACATCAATTAGTGCCATTAGTTTGTAATTCTCTTTTGAATGAAGTGATATTCATTTCACTTAAATTTTCTAATATATTCTGTTGAATTATTCGGTCGAATAATGCGGAATCGAATAAGAGCAGTAGTGCAATTCATAAGTATTTGTTCCCGTAGTATAAATTCTCAGAAAGTAATGATTAGTTGTATTAATTACTACACAATACTGTCAACTGATTATTATTATTTTTGAGGATTTTCAGTGGTTCCCTGGCTATTCTCCTGGATGCAGTCCCTGTCAGCCGCTCGCTATATGTAATTGATATATTTTAATTAAATTTAGGAGACATTTGCAGTGTTTCAGTGGACCACATCGATGTTATATATTGTTACAAAGAAAAGTTCATAGAAATGACCATATGCAGAGATATCGAATTGATGCCTATCATTATCATTACTGTCAGGTTAGCCTGTACCACGATATTGATGATTAAAATCTGCCTACGAATTGTCAATTCTCCAGTGCTCTATTACTTTTATATGCTTTACAAGAAAGAGTTTCAAGCTGCCCACCACATTCACATTAGTGTTACAATAAGATAGGTGAACAGAGAAAAAAGAGTATTACATACGGTAGAACCTAAGCCGCTAAAACCCAAAGTCCTTTATATAAAATTAAATTTTCCGAAAGCATTTTTTATTGATAAAATAAACAGCACAAAAGAAAAGAATTGAATTTTGTTTACTTTTGAAGTCTGCTGTTCTTTCATAATCAACTGGTTAAAATTAACATGTTAGTTTTATAAAAAAAAAAAAACTATTAATACAAATTATTATCAATACATATTATTAGACCATCGAGGTGCGTTTTCGTCATTGATAAATTTATTTTTGGGTTTGTTACCTCTTGTTCCTCGTTATCTTCATTTCCATCCTCATTTTCCGAGACCATAATTTTATCTGCTATTTGTAAAAATTTTATCTGCCGAGTTGTAAAAAGTTGTAAAAAGCACTCTGTATTCATGAAAAACGGTAAATGTACCATTTAGCACTATCTTTACCATGGGTCATGAATCCAGAATGCCTTGTGCAACCCGACGCCTCATTTCACTTCAGTCATGATGTCACCTTCGTCCCCTCTTACCGCTGTAAAACATTTTCTCCGGCATTATTCTGTATCAGAAATCATGAAATTCTAATCCTTTTACATCTATGTCGGCACGCAAACCAATTCTTCCGATCATTTTCTAATCACTTTCACTTCCAGGACCATAATCCTTATTTTATAATGAGGCTTAAATATCATTAATAGATAATTTAATGAAGTTATTTAATTAAACATAAATACATAATCAAAATTATTGGAAATCTACACTTTTCCATATAGATTGTTATTCGTAACTTTAAAGATCTTTTCTTCAGACTGCGTATAATAATTATTTATAATTTTAACTTTTAAACTATTTTTATTCAACAACAACAGAACTAATTATTTATATATATCGGATATGCTCTTATGAAACTTTCTAGTGAACGTTTATGAGTATTCCTATAATTAACTGGAAGACATAACATATTATTGAATCCAGAAAGAAAGTTCTGAAAGCAGCTCGTATAAAGTCAGATAACTTTGATTTTCAAAAAACGAAAGTCCTGAATTCTGAAGAATGTATTTAAGTATAGAGATTGAGTATAACGCTGTTTATGATGTTGTAAAACCCAGAAAAAGAGAAGGTGTACAGCCGGCAGTACTCGGCGCCCATTCTGAAGAGGAAGAGCTCCCGCTTCGGGCTGGGTCAGTTGCTGAGCGGAGGAGGCGGGGGCGCGGGCGGTCTGGCAGGGTTGGGCGGGGCGTGCTCCTCACCCCATCCCTATGCTGCCCCGAACAACCCCCAGTCGCTCCCTTCCACTGCCCCCCAAACGCCAAATAATAATGCCACGTTTAGTGTTTGCCATAGTACCAGTTATACGCAAGGTAGAGTAGTTTTGGCTTATGCTGCAGACTGTAGTGGTGTAGTTTTTTTATTTCACATGATATATTGACTAAAATTTACTATCAAAATAACACAATCGACCTGTAAACAAATGAAACATATCACTGGTGTAGCTACCGTGGAGTGGTCGGAACAGTTGCTCCAGGCCCATAAAAAGGATAACATAAAAGGCACATCATAACATTACTACGTAAGAGCTAAAAATAAATGAGAAACCATAACTTTGTAAAGGACACGACAGCGTTTTACAATGGGAAACAAATTTCTCCAGGAACAAGGGGGTATAGCAATTTTACTTGCTTCAGAGCGCTGAATATGTAGCTACGCCACTGTATGATATATTTGTGATGTAAGGGTACATCAACATTTTTTTCTAAGATAACTCGATTTAAAATAACCATCTGTAAATTGGTCAACATGTATCCTACGAAAGATTTTTTGATTGTGACTCTAATTCATTAATTTTGCATCATTTGACAGGTGAAACATCAACTCATATGTAATAAAAGATCCTTTTCTACAAACATATTTGCAAACAAACATAAACAATAAACAAGTGTTTGCATATCTTACATAAAATATTTATTTATTTACATAATATGTAATAAGTCATTAAAATAATGGAATGTATAGGATGTCTACTACTTATGATAGTTGTTATTCATTTTTCACTTTAGAATATAAACTGAATTTACGATCCCTTTGAATTTTGTTCTGTTATAGAAAAAAATTGTATCTTCTTTCTGATCCTTTCTAGAAATATGTTCAACTGTTTTTTTTATTATTTTCGGATGCGTTTCATACACACATTATTTTTCTTCCACACAGCGTCATATCTGCAAAAACACGTAAATATTGCAAATGGAATCTATATCCCATCTTTATGAACGTTGTATAAAACTATTGGTACTTTTAAGGCTAGATAAAGTATGCAACATATTATTTTTGATAAGCCCTAGGGAAACGGGTATATCTTTTATTTTTTTATTCTTCGCTTTTGCTGTAGTTTTGCTTGAGCTTTCTGCTCTAACATTAAACATGATTTTTATTTGATGCACGGGAGACTGTCTGTCGACGCAATGTCAGTACAACATTCGGGCAAAACTACATCTCTAGAGTAGTGCACAGTTCGCATTCAGAAGTCTCTCATAATTTTCATGTTCAAATAAAATTAATATATTGAATGCTTGAAGACTACCTTTGCAGCAAATAATTTGACCACATATTCGCTGAACTCATAATATTCTGAATTATTTAAAATCAATTTCCATCAAGCACCATCAGTCGAAAATATTAATCATAATATTCTGATAAAAGCTATAGGTGATGGTGAAATTCAGTATAGAATTTTTCTGCAACATTTCTTAGTTATTTTGTACAGATCAAAATATTATTGAAATAATTTGTAAAATGTCAAACGACACGATTGTCCTACCCTCTAGAATATTGTACTTACGAGTTGTACTTTTCTGGAGGAGGTCTTTGCAGGCAACTTACTTAAGTTATTCGAGCATCAGCTTATTATCGATTTGCCAAATGCTGTTTTGCAATCGCCCTCGGAGCAAATATAAACACTTACCTATTCATCATTTGTTGAAGCTTTATTAAATTGTTACATTGTTTGAAGTATTTTATATTAAATAAATAAAATATACATTTTCAATTACTAAATGACAAACAGCAGTGTGCCTGATGTACTTTTTTCTTGAAAAAATGTATAGAATAATGATCATTCTGACGTAAATAAAATCATGGGGCACTGCTCTAGTATCCAAAGTCGACGGGCTACATGATTTTAATTTAGTGCTTAGGTGTTTATTTTTATTAACAGATTATTAAACTTTACAAATAGATTTGAATAGAAACTTCAAACCTTCAGGTAAAAATTTTGTATTAGCCGAGGGAAATATTAAGCTTATACACTAGTATTTAGAGCTGTAAAAATATAGTTCTTTTTCCACTTACTTAAAAACTTTTTCAAATGTTAAAATCGAAACCGATTACATAACATACATCCTTTAAGTATTATATTCTCATATTACCTATAATAATGTACCATACATTATGCATGACTTGAAAAAGTATTATTCTTTATCAACCTTGTCAATCGTTCAATTTCACTACAATAAACTATGTTATGCATGCAAGCTTTTAGATTTATACTTATTACTTGTATTTTTGTTAGTGCCTATTTTGGTTATCGAAGCATGTGAGACAGATTTATTTAAAAGATAATTAATATTTAGTTATAAATTGAAATTTTAATTTATCCATAATATATAAGGCGAATCGATTGCCATTTGCTATTTATATTTATAGTTGAGCTCGTCTCGTAAATGAGTTTTGCAGTAACGGAATGAGAATTTTTTCATAAAAGGGAAGAAGACAAATTCTGACAAAACATGTATCCTCCACTTGTTTCTTGTTAATTTGACTGCGTATACATAATCGCGTTGAAACCATTTTATAAAAGCAGCTCAAAGAAAAATTAGTAAATACAAATAGATTATTTTGGGTATAACAATTGAAAAAAAATTATGGCCGGATATATTGTATCAGTTTTGTCGCATGTCTATTTTTCTACTATTATAATACATATTACTTCCGATCATCCCAAATTTTTTTTCAAACTTATCACATTACTTAAAGTTATTTTTAATTCTATCATTTTAATTTATTTCATAAAATCTAAAGAACATGAATTGAATATTTTCAACAAGTTTCTCACTCACAAATAATTATGATAAAAATTAGAAACACGTCATTATCAGTTGTGCATTGCAGTCAAATGCTACATGACATAGATAAGATTATATGCTTATAAATCACTCCCCATCATAAGACTGGAGCTAGCGCCTGAATAAATGAAACGATCTGTCAAGATAAATTTTCACATTGTGAAGATCCAAATACTCCGCTTAGAGAGATACACGACACACCGACAGAATATTGAGTTGGATACAAAAACATTTTATGAAATAAATTATCATTGTAACTTTATTTATACAATATTGCACAGATATTGAAGATTTATTCTAATTATATATGATAATAAGAGATTACAACTAAAAAGGACATTGCACAATGATATAATTATATGGTGAGAGAAATAATATACAAGTCATGAGATTTTTTTGATAAAAACACGAATTTGTTTCATACTTTTTGTATGTATATTCAAACTTGATCACAACAATCATTAAAACTGCCACTGATATTAATAATATAATAAAAACTATACTTCAAAGTTCAAGAGAAGGGGCAATTGTATTTCTGATTTACTTCCTTACATCTTTTTTCCATGACAGATTTTTTTCAATCACACAAATGTACGCTTCACTGCCAATCATAGGAATGAAATTTCGCCTATGACAAAAGATAAACGTGTCAGTAATTATCTCCCTCTGTTGTTAGTTAATTTCATTATAATCGTAAATGTTAATGACCGACGAAAAAATTGCAGTTGTCTTAAATCCTACAACTATGGCTATAAAAAACTAAACTACATAATGATAGCGTTATTTGATTACCTGGAAAAAATACTTTTATATATCATAATTATCTTATGTGCGTGCAATATTATTGTGTAATGCGCCTGCAAAGTAATGTTTATAATATAGATGCAACTGTTTCTATATTACACGCAACTAAATTTACCAAATTTTTTTGCATCCATTATAATATAATTCGTTTGCGATAGATGGACAAATCCATTGCATATTGGGAGGAGGAGGGGTGACAGATGATGCCACATTAGCGAGCCTTTTACCACGTGTAATGGACACAGAGGAAGCAGACCGCGAGACCTCACATCTATTGGTTTTCTTGCTAATGCAGTTTTTGTCTCGCTCTGACCAAGCCAGTCCCTCTGAAGAAAAGCACACGGCCAGAACGCAAAACATTGTCTTAAAGCACCTGTATTTACTACTCGGCTACTGTCAAAATGACAAGGGCTTCCATATACCTCCCTATAGATTAAGGTGAATATGACATATATTTTTTTCCTTTCCTTATGTGTCTTCTGCTTAATAAAATAAGATGCTTTCATATTGTTAATATTTTTCTACATATGATGACTTTATCTGCTTACACAAAGTATATAAATAGTGAGTCTGTCAAGTATACTTATATTACTTGATACTTCCAGATTTATTATTACAATTTACCACAATCTTCAGTATTTACAGGTTAAAAAATTATCATACACTCCCTTATGGAAAGGATATAGAAATTAAATCATACCTACTTTTAATACATAAACTATATTTATAATAAATCCTTTATTCACACTTTCGCAATGCAATGCAATCATAAAATGGATCCAAAATAAGATCTGAAACATGTATTCATTTTATCTGTTTTTATCTGTTCCAATATATTATATGTGCACATTCAAACTTTAGTATTGTAAAATAATTACTGTAATATTTAAACTTAAAATTGTTTCTCAAATTGATCAATACCGTTTTCAATATTGCTATTAATAATATAATAATATTTATTTTTCAGGCAATCGGCAGTATTCAATGTGTTTTTGGCAAACTTGCCGCAGGTACTGGATCAGAATCACGTAATGGGATGGTCCCTCATTCTGCCAGCTCTCTCTCTACTACTCTATAGCCCATCACCATCCAACTCCATCCCTATTTCTATAACTCAGATGCAACCGTGTTTTTCTCTCTGGCAACTGGAAACACATTCTAGGAGATGCTGGCTAATGGCGCTACTGGTTCTCTTGTACAAGGTGATTCATTGGATTAAATATAATAACAACATCTGTCATCAATTAACATTTATTTCACTGCAGAACTCAATACTTCAATGAACAATCAATACAGAGTATAACAACAAGTTTTACAAAACTGCCTCACATAATAGTTCAATCATCTCCAATTCTTTGGATGCAAATATCAATAACACACTCTTAATAAAAAAATAAGTATTCAGACATTGAAGAAAATTGAAAAGAAGAAGACATTGAAATACACCATAGAGTGAAATAACGTTTATTTTTACATGGTTTTTGGTCCTCCTGAACAATTCAACGAATTTATGATACATGTTGTCAACTTATGACCATCGATATACATAAAGAAGCTCTAAATTATTTAAAACTGGTAAACTTCCATATGTTAGAACACTGTTAGCGACCCGGGTTTCGCCTTTGGCATCTTCAAGCTACATTATATGTGGGCAGTGAGCGAACATATAACATACT